>JBBPDA010047132.1:0-14034 GCA_037974385.1 Arnoldichthys spilopterus
CTATATTATATTAGTCTTATACACAGTGAAATGAAGGGTGGGCTGTATTATATTAGTGTTATACACAGTGTGATGAACGGGCTATATTATATTAGTCTTATACACAGTGTGATGAAGGGTGGGCTGTATTATATTACTGTTATACACAGTGTGATGAAGGGTGGGCTATATTATATTAGTCTTATACACAGTGTGATGAAGGGTGGGCTATATTGTATTAGTCTTATACACAGTGTGATGAAGGGTGGGCTATATTATATTAGTCTTATACACAGTGTGATGAAGGGTGGGCTATATTATATTAGTCTTATACACAGTGATATGAACAGTAGATTATATTATATTAGTGTATAACACTGTGTGAATAACAGTGGGGTATATTACGTTAGCATTGTACACAGTGTGATGAACAGTGAGGTATATTATATTAGTGTAATACACAATGATATGAACAGTAGGCTATAATATATTAGTGTATAACACAGTATGAACAGTGGTCTTTTTTATATTAGTTTTGTGCACAGTGTGATGAAGGGTGGGCTATATTATATTGGTCTTATACACAGTGTGATGAAGGGTGGGCTATATTACATTAGTGTTATACACAGTGTGATGAAGGGTGGGCTATATCACATTAGTGTTATACACAGTGTGATGAAGGGTGGGCTATATTATATTAGTGTTATACACAGTGTGATGAAGGGTGGGCTATATCACATTAGCGTTATACACAGTGAGATGAAGGGTGGGCTATATTATATTAGTGTTATACACAGTGTGATGAACACTGGGCTGTAATATATTAATGTTATACACAGTGTAATGATTTCTGGGCTATATTACATTAGTGTTATACACAGTGAGATGAAGGGTGGGCTATATCACATTAGTGTTATACACAGTGAGATGAAGGGTGGGCTATATCACATTAGCGTTATACACAGTGAGATGAAGGGTGGGCTATATCACATTAGCGTTATACACAGTGAGATGAAGGGTGGGCTATATTACATTAGCGTTACACACAGTGAGATGAAGGGTGGGCTATATTACATTAGCGTTACACACAGTGAGATGAAGGGTGGGCTATAGTGAGATGAAGGGTGGGCTATATTATATTAGCGTTACACACAGTGAGATGAAGGGTGGGATATGTTACATTAGTGTTATACACAGGGTGAAGAAAGGTGGGCTATATTATATTAGTGTAATATACAGTGTGATAAATGGTGGACAGTGTTATTTATCTGAGTAGACTAGAGGTCGTGAGTTCATTTTGTTCTGCTAAAGCAGGTGTAAGGTGAAACCCTCTGACTAATGTCCATGACTGAGCCGTTCCCTCCCACTCCTCCTCCTCAAACAAATTTTAGGCAAAGTTGTTTGGGCATAAGAGCTTGCTAGAGACACTGACACAGATTTAAAGAGCATTACAAGAAAAAAGGCATCATTCTCACTGTTAAGGTAAGATTTTAATATGCAATGGGCCTGTGAGTAATGAACACTGTGTAAGTATAGCTGATCTATTTGTGTTTGAGCTGAGCTGTAAACTGACATTTATATTAAAGTTTCATACCATCTTCTTCCAATTTTGCATCAGTCATCAGTCATGAGTTTAATAGGGGGTGAGATAAAATGTGTCTGTTCAGTAGATTCGCTCTAGATCATTTTTAGTACTGAAAAACGTTTACTGTAGAATTTGCAGCTTTGCATCTAAAGCAGAGCAGCTAGTAATTTCTCACCAAATTCTTTTTGGGAGGTGCTGGGATGCATAAATGTTAAAATTGGTGACAAATTCCTACATTTAGGCTGAACTTGTTACAAAAGTTTGAAGTGTAAATAAGTTCACATGCTGTACTGAGAACATACGTAAATATGGCATTTTTATTCAAATTTAAGTGAGCAGTTTCTATTATTTGCTTGAGTGTTTTTGTTAAATCCAGTCAATCAACAGTAAGCATGAGCAGGGGTCCCCATTTCAGCTCCTGGAAAGCTGGTGTACACCACACATTGGTACACTCACTAAATCTGGTGAGTTGAACCAGGTGTAATGGAGCAGGAAAACCACCAGACTATCCTAGACACAAACCTCAAGGACTGGAGTTGGGGTCCCCTGATGCAGAGGATGTGTATTTATTACATGTAGTATGACCAGGGTGCCTTAACCTTTTCACTGTAAATGTGGCCCTGTTATGGTGTAGTACTGTGCAGTAATGTAGTAACATCATATCCATCTACTAACCTGTAAACTGAACTCACAGTGAGTTCCACCATCTTTTCTTACTGAATCAGGCCAGGACCATTTAGGTGAAAGTACGAAACGTTCAACAGGACTTTATGTTCCATGTTGTGTGTGAGATTAATGCCGAAAATGCCCGCTGAGGCTGTAATGACGCTTGTGTGTTTGTATATAGGTTTTTGAATGTTTTGTGGGTAGAGGGTTGTATAAGTGTATGTTTTGCGTGCATCCTTATTTGTGAGCATTTGCAAGCCAGTTGAGAGGAGTTTGAATTGCAAATGCCTGCCCAAGGCAGGGGAAGCTTTAGTTTCAGCTTGGCTATGTCCTGTAACTAAAAGAAATATTCTCAAACAATCAATGCAATTTAATTAAGTGACATCTCATTTTTAAAATGTATCTGTTTATTTCTTTTTTTAGTGTCCTCTTCGCTTACCTGACTGGACGTCCGGTTTGTTCTTCATTGGTATTTGTGCCTGACAACCATTGCCATGGGTGAAATGGAGCAGCTCCGAAAGGAGGCGGAGAGCCTAAAAGACGAAATCACTGTTAGTATCTCTGCTCCAAACTAAATCTAGCACAATACAAAGGGCAGTGCAGTGGTGGCCTAGTGGTTAGGACATTGCCCTGGTGAAATGAAGGTCACAGGTTCAAGTTTCGGCCCAGGCACTACTGAGGTACCCTTGAGCAAGGTTCCCGTTATCCCGCTACACTGCTCCCTAGGGTACGCATATCATAGCCCGCTGCTCCACATGTGCAGCTATCAACAGCGTCTAGGGAACAGTGTAGTGGGACAGTTCCTTGCTCAAGCATACCTCAGTGGTGCCCGGGCCGGGACTCGAACTGCGACCTTCAGGTCCCAAGGGCAGCATCCTAACCACTAGGACACCACTGCCATAATCTTAACTCTGTTATCATGACAAAATGTGGATGTTGTTAAATTTACCCAAAACAGAAAACCTCAGAATGGGGTAGCAGCAGTGCCTATTTGTTAGATTTAATTATAACTGAATTATAAATGTGTATTAACCTTTGCCCTCTGCAGGCCGCACGCAAAGCAGTGCAAGATGCTTCGCTGCAGGATACAGTCTCAGGAACGGCAGTGGTGGGACGAGTCCAGCTGAAAACCAGAAAAACCCTAAGAGGACACCTGGCCAAAATCTACGCTATGCACTGGGCCACAGACTCCAAGTAAACACACACACATGTCTGTATAGTCTGGTCTTCCGTCGGAGTGTGTGTAAATGGAACCCAACCCTAACCTCAAACTCAGCAAGCAAAGGACCAGCTTGACCAGGGCTTGACCAATGCAGAGTTTGGCTGGTGACATCAGCTGGTTTTACCACTATAACACACAGAAATATGTAATATACTGTAAATGGAGTCTGAGCTCGCAGAGACCTTCCATTCTGCTTCTGTTGTTTTGCCAACAAACGTTCTGAGTGGCATGGCTGCCTTGGCCCTGTAATCAGAAGGTGATGCCACAGCCATCTGTGGTAAGGGATCAACTGGCTGTGCTCACTCTATGTGGGCAGGATAGCCCGCACCTCCTCGTCACTCAGCCCGATGCTAGTTCCCTGACTTAACAATATTGGCATTTAGAGTTGTACGCAATGCTGGTTAACTGATGTAGCAGAATTAGTAGTCAGTGTTCTTCTCCAAGCTTGTTACACTGTCCAAATGGCAGTGCACTTGCAGCAATTCATAAAGATGTGGGTGAAGCTTCATATGACCATGTGTTCTACATCACCCTCCCAGTGATGTTGGTATTGTGTGATGGGTGAGTCGCAGCCAGTGAGTGAAGCTGCAGATGTCTAAAATCAGGAACTTTTGTAAATCACAAATACAAATCATGTAAATAAGCTTTGTTTAAATTGACTACCCTGTATCGTGCTTTGTACAAACTGCAGGGCTGAAACACTCCTTTTAACTTCAGCTGAAATGGGAAGGGCTAAACTGCTGCATCCTGAATAAAAATGACATCATAAAACAATTATTCAAAATTCAGTTTGATTTTCGCAACTTAGTTTTTAAATATAGACTGTTGTGTTTTGAATTTTTAATATATAATATTTTAATACATCAAACTAAAAAAAAACAATTTCTGTGATATGGGATCTTTAAACTTTTTCTTTTGACTAGATAGCAAAATCTGAATAGAAAATGGGATGATATTTTCAGATATCAGCCCTTAAAACTGGTATTGGAAACAAAATTTGTCAATATTTATCAAGGTTTGGCCTTTTAACCATTTTTAAAACTGTAATTATTGCTTGTTTTTGCCATTAACAATGACAAAAAAACACATTTTCTCACGTGTAGGTCATGTGTAAGTCAGTACATTCCACCGGAACCCAAAGCTGCAGGAAGATTCTCGACGCGTGATCTTGTGTTTACTTTGTGTGGTCAGGCTTCCTTTAAACTGTGAATAATTGGATTGGTGCTCAGAGGCCCTGCTGCCTTTGATAGGATCGACTACTGCACATAATGATTTTGAGGGTGAAAGTGTAGGGTGGCATCCATCCAGTAATTACAGTTCTAGCACCTAGAACATAATGGTTCTAGATTATAATAATGAATAATAATCCATTCTAATCATATTCAGTAATAAATAGGGCTGCACAATATATGATTTATCGTTAAACAATATTTACGAACTTAAAGCCTTTTTGATGAGAGAAATAATATTTAATAATAATAAGCAGTATAATGGCAATTCAGATGTTTGTTCATATTTGCAGACCTAATAATTTTTATGTGCTCATTTTTGGTCCAACATTTCAATTTCAAACCCATAAGACCCAATAAATGATTTTTTAATCTTTGTGTTCTAATACAGGGTAATTAGTTCATTTAGTCATGTTTGTATATTTACAAAAAATCAGAATCATTAAAAAACAATCAAATCTAAGGGAATCATGAAGAAATCTGAGACATCATAGGTCAGAGATTTAAACCTCTAATAAATGCTGGTCATTGTACATGTCTTTCGACCTTTCTAAACCCAGACAATTTCATCTCTCTCTCTCTCTCTCTCTCTCTCTCTCTCAGACTGTGCGTTAGCGCATCTCAGGATGGAAAGCTGATCGTTTGGGACAGCTACACCACCAACAAGGTACAGTGACCGTTTACAAATCTTAGCGCTAATTAGTCCGATGAGGAAAGCAGTGCCATCTAGTGGTCAAACCTGCAAGCACAAGTTCAGACAGGCTGAAGTAAACTTTATTGTCTATGTCAGAGGAGCCAAAATCCACTCCTGGACGGCTGGTGTCCAGCACAGTTTGGTAGTTTACTTCACTAAACCTGGCAATGAACATGTGGTCTGTTGAACCAAACTGTGTTGAACACTGGCAATTCAGGACCAAAAGCTGGGCACCCTTGACCATGGCCCATCACACATACAACTTGACTAAAGTAAAAGGATCTATCAGCTTAAAGTGAGATTCTTCTGATTTTACATACATTTTTCTTCCTTAAATGTCTCATATTTCTTAATTAGTTAGTTGTTTAGATAGAAATATGTATAATATAAAGTCACACAGATTGTGTTTGATGTGAAATGGCTCAGACCATCCCTTCACAGTGGTGGTACATGGAATTAGATGTCTCTCACACAAATATAGCCATTTTATTTCCTCTCCACTCCCAGTGAAGCTTTATGTGTCTTCTGAGTGTTTTTATGGAATGCTGATGATGAACGCTCTGCATGTACCCCTCCACCATGAATTGGTTTTTAGGCCGAAAGCTTTAACAAACTATTGTAAAACAATACCTTAGGCATCAGGCAGCATCTTCACTTTCTGTGATGGAGCTTTTAGAGGAACCAGATGTCTGGTTCCATTCACCACCACTGTGAACAATCCGACACTGTTATTTAACTTTGTCTACATCCTAAACATTTAGTTATGGAGAAACTTAAAAATACCCTTTTACCCCCCTGGGCAGAAAGAGATGTGTTAAAAAAGTGCGGTGTAATCTTCACCCTTGTAATTCCACTCCCTGTCCGTGTCCCAGGTGAATGCCATCCCACTAAAGTCTTCCTGGGTGATGACCTGTGCCTACGCCCCCTCGGGAAACATGGTGGCCTGTGGGGGGCTGGACAACATGTGCTCCATCTACAACCTGAAGGGCAAAGATGGCAACGTCAAGGTTATGCGGGAGCTGGCTGCTCACACAGGTTACACACTCTCTTACACAGAGAAGGTCAGGAATTTCAGGGCTTCATCAGGACGACTGAAAATTCCTAGAGCTTTGATGGTTAAAGACCATGTTGTCACTGTCGGGAGCAAACTGCACATCTTAACAGGAGACAGAAAAACATTGTTCCCTTCTTAAAAGGGGAACTCGGAAGGTGATTGGAACCAGCCGTCATGTCTCCAACACAAATAAGGCCATTTTATTGACTCTGCACCTCCCAGTGAAGCTCCACGTGTCTTCTGAGTTTTATTATGGAAAACAGTAAAATATGGAATCTGAACTCAATCACTTTGGGGAGTATTTTGCCTCAGAATGTTCTGCACGCACCCCTCCACCATGAATGACAATGTTTTTATTGTGTGAAATGTTTATGATCAATAGAAATGATCCAAAATTTTGTAGCATGGGGCTTTAATGACTAAAGGAACACCAAGCAAAATAAAAGTCTGTCATAATGTTTGGGGTCTCTCTGGGGTTTTTCACACTGGTTGGGATTTTATAGGCATTGCAGTGTGGGGCCAGCTTCAGGCCTGCCATTTACACTACAGGCATCCACTTCCACTGCAGGTAGCAACATTAGTTTTGTAGCTCCAGGACAAACCTAAAGAAGCAAATTTCACACATCAAACTGTATTGTGCACTTGGTAACTGATTTTCCTGTTCTAGGCTACCTGTCATGCTGTCGCTTCCTGAGTGATGCTGAGATCATCACCAGCTCTGGAGACTGTACCTGGTAAGAGTCTGGGAACCAAACAGAAACATGCTGATTTTCCAAACCAGCAAAAATTGACAAGTACTGCCTTGCAAAACTGTAAAATTACTGTTTTCAATAACACATGTTAAACAGAACTACACCTGCAGAATAACTAATCTAGAGTGTAAGTACAATAACCACAAGCAAAACCCACCAAGCATATCTGTCACTGGCTGGGGGTGGGTGGTGAGTGTTTGTGCAACTAGGGTTGGGGGGGTAAGGTTGAGTGTATAGTGTGGGTGTAGACTGAGGGGTGGAGCATTTGTCGCCTGTGCAGGGGGGGTTAAAAGCATATATCTTGACCCAGGGGATTTACTGATCTGTCAGAAAGAGGTGGGAACAAAAAGGCCCTTGACAAAAAATGATGGGAACATGTCCCCAGCATCTCCAGGGTCCCCAGCATATTTTTTTCTGTGGTAGAGCAAGCTGTCCCATTGGTTAGGTCTTCAGATTAACCATTCATTATAATTAGGAAGAGGAATCAACTAATCATGCTCCGATTTCCAATTGGTGAGGCCGACTTTGTATGGGAGAATGTCAATCTAGGTCTTCTTTTGGTTCTAGATATGTCGACTAGTATCCCATAGGGGCGCTTGCAGAAGCTAGCATTGTTGTAGAGAGGTATTTTTGTCTTTGTTTCATGACCATGTTATTGATATTTACGTGCCAAACTTTGCAAGCACTAACAAGCACTGTTCTCCACTGCACAAATGGATGTGCTCTCTCTTTTGGCTTCAGTGTCTTGTGGGACATTGAGACGGGCACACAGAAGACCGTGTTCACTGGCCACATGGGTGACTGCATGAGCCTGGCCGTGTCTCCAGACTTCAAGACCTTTATTTCAGGAGCATGCGACTTCACAGCTAAACTGTGGGACATACGGGAGGGCCAGTGCAGACAGACATTTGGCGGCCATGAGAGTGACATAAATGCCATAGGCGTAAGTCTCTCTATCACACACACACAGCTCCCACTTCACAGTCCTCATTCAGACGATGACAAAATATTTGCCAGTGTAGGGATAGAAAAAAACTATAACTTAACTATGGTTAAGTTTGTCATGTTTGGTCATGTTTAAGGTTAACAGAAACTAAATGGCAAAAATAGACCACTTTGACAACACTGTTTTTGTGATGAATTTACACTTATCCACCAATTCAGCGTACCACATTTCAGCCCCATCATTCATGCAAAAGTTATAAACCCTAAGGCTACTTCTTGAACAAGGCACAATGCAGTGCAGTCAATCAGAGCATATTTTAGAGACCCAATTACACACAGGCTGTTTATTAACAAGAGAGGCCGGAAAACGGTCATGGAAAAATGAACTAGAGCAGTTTTTGGTTCAAATGCTAGAAAAAATGTGAAAAACTCTTAATTTCTGAAATTCTGCTATTTTTTCCTTGGCCCTCCTCCTTCTATATCCACAGTTTTTCCCCAACGGTAATGCAGTGATCACAGGTTCGGACGATGCCACTTGTAAGCTGTATGACCTTCGTGCTGACCAGGAGCTGATCACCTATCAGGACTCCAGCATCATGTGTGGTGTCACCTCCATTGCCCCCTCGCTCTCAGGACGCCTCATCCTGGCTGGCTATGACGACTTCAACTGCAACATCTGGGACTCGCTCAAAGCAGAGAGAGTGGGTGAGTGAGGGAGGGACATGCAGGAAAAACTGTAAAAGATGGCCTGTGCAAAAGATATGGCACATTTGATGTTCTGTGTTCCTCGGCAAGAAATTACAAACACCATTTCCAGAAAGGTTGAGACATTTTCTAAAATCAAAAATCTGTGATACAATAATTCACATGCACCTTTATTTTATTGAAAAAAGATTTTCAATTTAATGGCTACAACACATTCAATAAATTTGGACAGAAATAAAATAAGATTGAAAGTGCACAGAACATTCTAGTACCACTGGTTTGGAAGACTCCACATTAAGCAGGTTAACTGGTATCAGGTGAGGTGTCATGGTTGGGTATAAAAGTAGCATTGATCAAAGAGTCTTTGCAACAAGGATGGGTTGTGGCTCACCTCTATGTGCCAAAATCAATTAGAGAGTTGTTAGTCAAATCAAAAGGAACATTTCTCAGTGGAAGATTTCAGAGAATTTAAGTCTTTCAGCGTCTACAGTACATAATATCGTGAAGTGAATCCGAGAATTCAGAGACATCTCACTGTGTGAAAGGCAAAGTCAGAAAACAATGTTTATGATCTTTGAGCCCTCAGACAGCACTGCCTGAAAAACTGTAATGCTACTGTGATAAATATAGCCACCTGAGTACTTTGGTAAACCATTGTCAGTTAACACAGTGCATCACTGCATCAAGAAATGCAACGTGAAACTGTATAACACAAGGAGGAAGGCATACATCAACTCTATGCAAAAACACCAAGAAGTTCTCTAGGCCCAAGCTCTTCTCAGGCGGACGGAAAGACAGTGGAACCATGTCTGGTCAGATGAGTCCACATTTCAGCTTGTTTTCTGAAAAAATAAGTGCCAAGTTATCTGCGCCAAAGATGAAATTGACAGCTTGCTAGCAGCAAACACTGCAAAAACCTGTGATGGGGTGCATTAGTCCCCATATCATGGGTGAGTTGCATGTATGTGAAGGTCCAGTTGACTTTGTATTAGGATTTTAGAGAGACATATGTTGCCATCAAGGCAATGTCTTTTCCCAGGATGTCCAAGTGTTATTGGACAGATACCTACATGAACATTGCTGCAGACCAAATTCACCCCTTCTTGGTGACCATGTTCCCTAATGGCAGTGGCCTCTTTCAGCAGGATAATGATCCCTGCCTCACTGCAAACATTTTTCAGGAACAATTTGAAGAGGAAGACAAAGAGTTCAGGGTTTTGACTTGGCCTCCATAATCCCAGGATCTTAATCTGATCGAGCATCTGTAGGATGTGCTGGACAAAATAGTCTGATCCATGGAGGCCCAACCTTACAACTTACAGGACTTTAAGGATCTGCTCCTTGATGCCAGATATCACATCACACCTGCAGAGGTCTTTTGGAGTTCATGCTGCGACAAGTCAGCGCTGAGAGAGGTCCTACAAAAAATTTGGCAGGTTGTCTTAATGTTAAGGCTGAGGGTTGTAAGTCTTTAGATCAAACAGTGCAATAATTATTGACGTCTTCCTCATTCTGTGCTGTGTTTGCCAGGCGTGCTGGCAGGCCACGACAACCGTGTGAGCTGCATTGGGGTGACGGCCGATGGCATGGCCTGCTGCACGGGTTCATGGGACAGCTTCCTGAAGATCTGGAACTGAGGAACTTTCTAGAAGAGCAAGAGAGAAAGACATAACAGAGGAACGAACGCCTGAGTGATGAGAAAAATGGGGTATGGCATGTGGGGTAAGGGGCACAGGGGTGGGGGAGGGCTGGGGGGTGAGATGGGGGAGGGGGAGAGTGAGAAAGAGGGGGATGTTTTTGTGCCAAGTCCTAAAAAGAAGGGTCTGCACTTGAGACACAATATCTCTTTCAGAAGCAGGCCGACCGCTAGCATTTTCTGCAAAGAAAAGTATGCAATAACGTACACAAACTGATGACACACACGATGAGATTCCTTAAACCTTCTGTCAGGGGCCACTGTAATATGAGCTACTGCTGAAGGCACCCCCCCCACCTCCCTCCCTCCATTTATTTATTTTGTGCGAAAGAGAACAATGGAAGTAGTTGAATGCAGGTCACTTAGTGTCGGCTTGATGAAAACGCACTGTTAGTGATGCATAGTGAATAGGACCGGATTAAGACATGGCCCATCCCCCCAAAAAGATGAACGACTTCCTGTGATGTGTAAATAATGACGATTATTACAGCAGTCGCCAAAAACAAAGAAGCTGAGCAGACAACACCGTTGTGTGATGTGTAGATTGTTAATGAGCTCTGCGTGTGAAGAACACTGGTGTGATGTTGTAGATATCTGTATTTACTGCGGCTGAATGAGAGATATCTGTTGTTCATTTACTCATGTGGATTAATTTTGCTTTAAATCTCTTCTTGAGTTTACTTCTAGCGTTACCTGAGTATCCTTTGCTTTTCCACTGCTCTTATACACATTAAAGGAAACTTAGCCAAATTCTTATGGTCTGATCATTTTCCTTTGTAATCCAGTGATCAGTTGGCTTCAGGCAAACTGTAAAAAGATCAGTCACATTTCTTGCTGTATCTGTTCAGTTTCACATAGCAACTAATTTCAGAAATTCAGCATGCGAGCATACCCTCATATCTATGCTGTATTTGTTAACCTTTACATCGAACTGACATTTGTGCCAGTGAATGCTAGGTATTTGAGGATAATAGCAGACAAAAACTTAAGAAAAACTACAAATTCTGTCAAACTGATGAGGACCCATAATTCTGCACTACAAAATAGAACATCCCTTGATTACTGGATTGATCAAGACTGTTTAACTTAAATTTAAGAAAGTCTGGCTGTGCTCACTGGTTGCATCAGTGTTTTAGCTTCTGGTGCATTAATCCACATGCAGGAGCTCCCATTAAACAGTAGGAGTGTGAGGTTATGAAATGGTGAGTCCATTCTGCAATAAACTTCTGTATATTATTAAAACAGTCATAAAATAACTTCCATTTGAATTCCTTTACAAATTCTGCTCTTATGCTCCTGTACCAGTTTGTTGACTTCAGGAGCAATGTTACCATAGTAGATGCATGTTCCAAAAATAAAAGCATATTAAATATGAGTTTTTTTGCCCCATCCATCTCCATTAGGCAAAATTACCATGACGGCACATCTAAAACACTTTGTGATGTGCTACAAGGCTAATCACGTACTACTTCTTGAAGAATGACCTACAACCAGTTACGACAAGATGAAGCACGAATCTGTACAAGAACAGATGCAATTACACAACAAAGCAAGACATTGAACCAAAACCCAAATAAATCCCCCCAAAATCAACTCCTGCTCCTACAAAAATGGACGCCAGAATAAAATAGCTCATTTTATTTACATTTTCAAAAAAAAGGGGGAGGACACAGACAAGATGGCAAGTAATGTAAAAACACACAATTTTACAGCTGCTTCCTGAGTGACACATATGGGCGTTATGTACATAGTGTTTGGTAGAAAGCATGATTTAGTCCAAGTTTCCAGTTTTCTGTTCACTGGTTTTCCTTGTTAAGAGAGAGAACAAGTGCTCTTCTGTCCATCTGACCAAACCTCTGCTTCTCTGGCGTGGAAACCCTCAGCTTCATCTGAAAGAAGATTACATCAGAGCATTCCTAAATGAACAGGCTGAGGAAAAAAATCTTTAGGCAACTAAGGAATTCCTTATAGGGGTAAAGTGTGCATAATGGTGAAGAACCATTCAGCAAAATGAGTAGAGCTTAAAAGGTCACTATCCAAAATGAAAAAGGTAACCAGTGCTTCATCCATCATAAGACTATGGACTTTGAGCCATGCCACAGTAGCCTGCAGAGAGGGATTTTCTACTTTAAAGACAAGCAAGCCCCCTTCTGATGCTGCATCTTGAAGGCTAGAAGAAAGTAGACTAAACTATTCTGGGCAGGACACTTTAGGGCCAGCTGTTAAGATGACAGGGAAAGTACAGTCACAGATTGGCTATTAGGGGTCAACTGGTGGAATTAGTTTCCAGATAGTCATTTCGAAGACACTCAGTTACCACATCTTGTTAACATCTAGTTTAAAAGCAGCAGAGTTCTTTAACTTTGACAAATCTGACCATGTGGATTTAGCTGGTTCTGTAACAACCTGCCACAACGTAATATTTTTTGCCTGTAAAGTGTACACCTCTGTGCATGAGGGTATATGAGGTGACTTCTGCTGACCATACAAATGTTGTCTACTGAGAAGACATACAAATCAGTAACAAAACTTTGGATTGTGCAGGACACAGTACAAACCTGAGCATTATGGTCTCTGGGTGAATTAGCTTCCTTCAGGATCTGGAGAGGAGACCTGCCTTCAGCAAGAAGAGCTTTGCCTTAAACATAGGAAAAGAAAACCTTAATGACCATACTGGGGGAAATCCACCTCTTCTGCTTCAAATTTGTCAAGGAACAGGAATACATTCTACAGAAATCTCTCAAGCACAAATATCCTCCCCTTGGTTCAGTGAACAAATTAAACCTTACATGCTTTACACAGCAAAATTGGCCATTATTAAAGACCTACTGTCTGTCACTTGCTAGTGTCAGAATGATCACTTTGTAAAGGTGACAAGTTAGTTAGGAAGCAAACACTAAGATTAGCATTTATGCTAGCCTCCAAGGAATAAAGTTATGTGGGAAAGAAACAAGCTTAGACTCATTTTCTACATTAAAGCTATACTGGCAAATTCAGAGAGCT
The DNA here is from genome assembly GCA_037974385.1 of Arnoldichthys spilopterus. Taxonomy (NCBI): domain Eukaryota; kingdom Metazoa; phylum Chordata; class Actinopteri; order Characiformes; family Lepidarchidae; genus Arnoldichthys; species Arnoldichthys spilopterus. The sequence continues at coordinate 13,531 of JBBPDA010047132.1, forward strand.
GATAATCATCTCTTTGATCACCACTTTTACATCAGTCCATCCTGGTCATGAAGCAAACTCACCTCTCTGCTTCTGTTTGTTGAGAACAACTTTGTTTTCATTCTCATCAATGACTGGTTTGCGGCTGGACAGTGGGGAGGAGGGCCCTTTTCCACGTCCCTGAACCCCTCTAGCCCTGATGCCTGTTGCCCCAAATCCTACACCCAGCCACTGGGGTTTAAACACTACCTGGCTTGGGCTACAGGTGTCAAACCTGGGGAACATTATACCAGGCAAGGGGACCTCACTCTGGACATTCAGGGTCATGCTGGGCTTGGCAGAGTCCCCAAGTGTTTTAGGAGTGACCAGCTTGGGCTTCTCTGGTTGTACTGGCTCTTCCTCAGGCAAAGCTGGAGTATCTTCAGGTTTCTGCAGACAGGAGGCAACATGGTAGTTTAGGATCTTGGCGTGTTTATCTATTGCAGTAGTTTAGAATCTTGGTGTGGTTCTTTACTGCAGTAGTTT
>JBBPDA010047179.1:0-14033 GCA_037974385.1 Arnoldichthys spilopterus
TCACCTGGTCCCTGAACACCAGCTCCACAGCCAAGAAAGCCCAGCAGCGTCTCTACTTTCTGAGGAGACTGAGGAAATCCCATCTTCCACCACCGATCCTCACCATGTTCTACAGAGGGACCATTGAAAGCATTCTGAGTAGCTGCATCACTGTCTGGTTTGGAAATTGCACGGTCATGGAGCACAAAGCCCTGAAGCGGATAGTGAGATCAGCTGAAAAGATCATTAGAGTCTCTTTCCCCTCCATCGCAGATATTTACACCACAGGCTGCATCCAAAAAGCCACCAGCATTGTGGACCCAACACACCCAACATGCTTCCTGCCCCCTGTGTCAGGTGTATTGTATTTTTGCACATCCTGCTACTTTGCACCTAGTTGTCCCATAACTGCACATGTCACTGTTGCACTTTGCAACAGTCTTTGTTGTTGTCTTTGTTGTCTTTGATTGTACCTGTCTGTCTTTGCACTGTCCTGCACTGTCCTGCAATGTTTCCACATCTCTGCACACACTGCACTTTATGTTGTTAGGTGTGTAGTGTGTGTGGTCCTGTGTTTCCTGCAGCACCATGGTTCTGGAGGAACATTGTTTTGTTTTAACGTGTACTGTGTGAACTGTATATGGTTGAAATGACAATTAAAGTCAACTCGAATCGACTCCAAGATGTCCACGATGGTGTGTTGGGTACATTTCACTACATGTTGTACTTGTATAACTATGTACGTGACAAATAAACCTCTTGACTATAGGCAGAAATACAGTGTACAAATGCAGTGCAACGATACAGTGAATATAAGACATTCAACGCATAGTTCAGCAATCTCCCATTGATTACCTTTCTCCCTAACCTCTCTCTGTCCCATTTCCTCCATTCTGCTCCCAATCTCCCACTCTTTTCAATTCCCTGTCTCTAACAAACTCTATTCCATGGACTTAATCTCATTAACTCAAACTCTGATATACTATGATAACACCTGATAAGAGATTTTAATCTTTCAGACTCATGACCAGTTCCCTCATGTCAAAATTCAAGGGCCATGGCACAAAAAGGGCCTTTCAAAAAACAGCACTGTACACTGATTTGTTGGGTATGTACTGATATATCTTTTTGTGGATGTGGATCAAATCATTTAGAATAGGCAGTAATTAGGCTTTCATAATCAGACCTTAACCACTTGAGAACTTTCCAAAGGTTTTGATTAGTTATTAAATAATTAAAAATTAATGAAAGGGTATATACTTGTGTGTGTGTGGGGGGGGGGGTGGACTGACATCTATCTGCACTCCGTTACTTTAAACTCATTTTGTTGTTTTCTGTAATAGTCAGAATTCAGCTAATTCAGCATGCTCCTGGGTGTTCTGGTGGTGGAGGCTACCTAATTTTAAGGGCTATGAAAAAAAATGTTAAATATTTTTCTATTCAGTGACTCTATGATGTCAAATAAAAATAATGTTATACAGTAGTTTTTTGTCAGTTTGATGGATTTTGTGAGTAATTATTAATAGTGAATACACACAGTATTCATATATTACAATAACAATAGATAAATGGCTAACTATGCAACCTAGACCCTAAAAGGACGGGTCACTTTTCACTTTACAACCAAATCTTAACGTTTTCAGGACGTCTGGCGAAGGCATCTTTTCAACATATTTTCAATGACTTTCTGCTGGGTGGGAAGTCGCCTGTAGCTGTTTGAGTGAAGGAGGGTAAGCTAAGCTAAGACGTCATGTATCGCATTTGAATGATGTCATTTCATGAAGACGGTCTCAGTGGAACTGTAGTCTGTCCTGCAGGGTGAGAAGTACTGACAACAGCAGCAGCTTCAGTTTCAGCATATTTATGTGTTTGATTAGAGGAAATTTAGTCTGTTACAGTTTTACAGAATATTGGTTTTTGAAAGTTCTGTAGGAATTTGGTTACTGTGCGCTGGGAACATGGAACTAGTAAATACGCGTATTAATGAAAATAACGTTTTCGTGCCATATTTTAGCGATATAGACCAATATATATATATATATAATTAATTTAAACAATTTGTATGAGAATGTGATTCATTTAAGAGAAACTATGTGTAAGTAAACAACAGGGACAGAAAATTCTCTCTCACACACACACACACATACTAAAAACACTGCTCTCTGTTTACGTAAACCAGACACATGTGAGAGATACTGGCCCTTTAAATCAACAGGCGCGGATGTGGCAGCGCTTAGGATTGTGGGAGTTGTGGTGCATGTTTGTGCTGTGTGGTGTAGTTTGTGTAGCTGCGGGCAGGTCTCCGGGACTACACATCCCAACGGTGTTTATTTTTGTCCTGTTGGCTCGGTTTGTGTCGACGTGTGTTAGGGGCGCGCAGGGCCGGAGTGTGATGCGGGAGAGCAGCGGTGGAACCGGAGGAACCCCGAGCTCTGGAGGATCTTGCGGACGCAGGGGATCAGCATGTGGCTCAGGCCGGAGGAGGTGCTGCTGAAGAGCGCGCTGAAGCTGTGGGTCACCGAAAGGTCCAACCAGTACTTCCTGCTGCAGCGGCGGCGGGGCTACGGAGAAGGTGGCGGGGGCATTACGGGTGGGTGAACGCAAAGCAGGATGTGACAGGGTCATATGGTGGACGGACGCGGTAACTACATTAACTGCATCACATTTATTCTGCCTTCAAACCTGTCGCTGAGAGAAGCTCAGCTTAAGGGTCTGCGTCTCAACAGGTCGCAGATAATAGTTACGGTACCATCATGTTACCATTACAGTACCGTTACAGTACCTTTACCGTTACACTGCAATTATAGTACCATTAAATTACTGTACCATTACTGATACATTACTGTTACATTACTGTTACTGTTACACTGCAATTACAGTACTGTTACATTACTGATACTGTTACACTACAATTACATTACTGTTACATTACAAATACAGTACAGTTACATTATTGTTACATTACTATTATTGTACTGTTACATTACTGTTGCAGTTACACTACAATTAAAGTAGTTACATTGCTGTTACTGTTACATTACTGTTACAGTTACATTACCATTACAGTACCATTACATTACCTTTACCGTTAAACTACAATTACAATACACTTACATTAGCGTTACATTTATATTACCATTACACTACCACTACATTACTGCTACAGTTTCTGTTAGTACCATTACATTACTGCTACTATTACTGTTACACTACAATACATATACATTACTGTTACTGTTCCATTACTATTACACTACCATTACATTACTGTTATGGTTACTGTTACAGTACCACTACATTACTATTACTGTTACACTACAATTACAGTACCGATGGATGGATGAATGGATAACATTACATTTACCATTACTGATAAAATTACTGTTACTGTTACCAATAACATTACTATTAATGTTACTTGTAACATTACTGTTACTGTTTCTGATGACATTGTTGTTAAACTTACCTATAGAATTACCATTACAGTTACTGACATTATTGTTACACTTATTGATAACATTACCATTACAGTTACTAATTACATTAACGTTATCATTAGTGATAACAGTTACCACTGATGATATCATTACTGTTAGCATTACTGACATAAGCATTACTGACACTACATTACAGTTACTCATAATATTACCATGATCAATAACATTACAGTTATCATTACTGATAACATTACTGTTATGCTACTGATAACATTAGCTATAAAGTTACTCATAACATTACTGTTATACTTACTGATAAGATTATGGTTACTGATAACATTACCATTACATTATCATTACTATTACTGATAGAATTACTGTTATTGTTACTGTTGCTGTAACATACCATTAAACCCTGTTATGTTTACTGATATTTCCATTACACATACTTACACATAATTACACATTTGTAAGAGGAGCTGTGGCTCCCTCTAGAGGCTGCGAACGGTCGGCTTCTCCAGAATATTAGGTCTGGCCACGTCCCCCCCAAATGGGGCTCATTGGGGGACATCAGGGCAGGGCAGGTTCTCAAATAGGAGAGAGACCGCATCTAGTTGCGAGGTCTTGTCAGTCTATTCTGCGTTTCTGAGCGTTGTTCTTGATTTTGATTTTCTTGGATTTTGGACCCTTTTTTGTACTTGGATTCCGATTCTTGCTCTGCCCTTTCGTATATGTGTTTGCAGTGTTTTTGAACTCTGCTCGTCCTACGACTATGCTTTTTGTCTGATCTCTGTTATATCTGTTTGCTGTGATTTCAACCCCTTGCCTGGACTTTGACCACGATTTTGCCTTACCTCTGATTGCCGTGTTACTGAACCTTTTCTGGAAGACTTGGAAATTCTTATTAAAAACCATTTATTTTTCCTGCACTTGTGTCCTAAATTCCTACGGGAATCTCGGGATCCTGACAACATTATTGGTACAGTTACTGATACAATATAATTACAATAACTGATGATAATAACATTACAGTTACTGATAACAATTATGGTTACCATTAATGATAACATTACTGTTATGTTACTGATAATATAACATTACTGTTAATGGTAGCATTATGGTTACTGTTACTGAAATGTATAATCCTGCTGTTACTGTGACTGATGTTGTTTGTGTGTATGTGTGTGTTTTAGGTCTCCTGGTTGGGACACTGGACACAGTACTGGACTCCACGGCTAAAGTGGCTCCATACCGAATCTTACACCAAACACCTGATTCACAGGTTTACTGGAGCATCGCCTGTGGTGAGGTGGAGGGCCGGGGTCAGGGTTGGGGTCTGTGAGAGTGTGTAATTTGTTGTGTTTTATTAGAATGCTGCACTTTGCAGTCATTGCATTCATACTTTGTTTGTTTGTGTGTGTTTAGGTGCGTCTCTGGAGGAGATCTCTCAACACTGGGACTGGCTGCAGGTAAATGTAATGAGAACACTCTCTGTGTTTGACTGTGACGATGACATCACCAGCTTCGTCCAGGGCAAGATTCGAGTGAGTGGGCACACACACACACATACTTACACATGCATACACACAAAATAAATATTAATAATTTAAATTATACAGAACTAAGAACAATCACTGAGGCACATTCAGACCAGTTATGTGTGTGTATTTGTGTCTGTGTGTGTTTGTGTAGGGTCTGATAGCGGAGGAAGGTAAATCCGGTGCTGATGATGAAGATCCTGAGCGCTTTCGTGAAGCTGTGCTACGGTTCGAGCGTTTGTTTGGCTTGCCAAAGCGAGAGAAGCTCGTGACATATTTCTCTTGCAGCTACTGGAGAGGACGAGTGCCCAACCAGGGTTGGATCTACCTCAGCACCAACTTCATCTGCTTCTACTCCTACCTCCTGGGTAACGAGGGTGAGACATAACCGGAGACATCATATTAGCTAAGCTGCTAACCCCAGTTAGCAACAGGTTGTGTTCCTCTGAGCAAGTGATCTACTTCCTGTTTCACCCATGCTTTTGGTAACTTAACTAGCATTAGCTTAGCTACTTTTGATTAGACAATGTGTTTCCATCGATACGTGCTCATGATTTCGTCACCATTACCAACAGCAGAGAGGCGGGCCAAAGGTCATGGTGGTTTTTAATACAGTGTGTGTGTGTGTTGTGTTTCTTCTCTCAGTGAAACTGGTGTTTTCCTGGGATGAAGTGAGCCGCTTGGAGCGCACGTCGAGTGTGTTGCTGGCGGAAAGTGTCCGTGTGTGTGTCCATGGGGAGGATCATTTTTTCTCCATGTTTCTACGTCTCCAGCAGACGTACCTCCTGATGCAGCAGCTCGCTGACTACGCCATCACACGACTCTTCGACAAAGAGACCTTTAGCACAGACCATGCACTGTCTGACCCACTGCACGTCACACAGAGGTGCTTTATACTGTAATATGCTATACTACACTACTTTAAACTGCATACCGCTATCACTACACCATACACTGTTCCACACTAAACAATACTATACTACACTACACTGTTCTGCACTCGTGTCTACTATACTACACTGCACTGCACTGCTCCGCTCTCTCTACTGTTCTACCCTGGACTGGACTGCTCCACACTGCACTATACAATACTACACTGTTTCGCTCACTTTTCTACACTACATTCCACTGCACTTCACTATACTACACTATGCTGCACTGTACTGTTCCACACTACACTACACCCCAGTACACTGTTCCATACTATACTGCACTTCACTACACTGTTCCACACTGCACTATACTATGATACACTTCACTGTAGTGCTCCACACTGCACTATACTTCACTACACTGTTCCACACTGCACTATACTACACTGCACTGTGCTGATCCACACTGCACTATAACTACACTAAACTACACTGTTCCACACTGCACTATACTATATTACACTTCACTGTACTGCTCCACACTTCACTATACAACACTACACTGTTCCACATTGCCTTATACTTAACTACACTGCACTGTGCTGATCCACACTGCACTACACTACACAGTTCCACAATGCACTACACTAGGCTACACTTCATTGTACTGCTCCACACTGCACTGTACTACACCGCACTGTGCTGATCCACACTGCACTACACTTACTATATTACACTTCACTGTAGTGCTCCACACTTCACTACACTTCACTGTACTGCTCCACACTGCACTATACTACACTGCACTGTACTGCTCCACACTGCACTATACTACACTGCACTGTACTGATCCACACTGCACTACACTACACTGTTCCACACTGTACTATACTATATTACACTTCACTATACTGCTCCACACTTCACTATACTACACTATACTGTTCCACATTGCCTTATACTATACTACACTGCACTGTGCTGATCCACACTGCACTATACTATGCTATACTTCACTGTACTGCTCCACACTGCACTATACTACACTATACTGTTCCACATTGCCTTATACTATACTACACTGCACTGTGCTGATCCACACTGCACTATACTATGCTATACTTCACTGTACTGCTCCACACTGCACTATACTACACTATACTTCACTACACTGCTCTACACTGCACTATACTATGCTACACTTCACTGTACTGCTCCACACTGCACTATACTACACTATACTTCACTGCACTGTTCCACACTGCACTATACTAAAGATCAAAGAAAAGATTTTCAGTAGTTTCACTGACCAGCTTCAATGTATTTTGTAAATATTCACAAATATAGAATTGAGGCTGCAACACACTCAGTAAAAGTTGCAACAGAGTTAAAACTCCACATTAAGCAGCTGATTGGCTGCAGGTGAGGGATTATGATTGAGTATAAAAGTAGCTCCATCAAAGGCTCAGTCTCTGAAAGCAAGGGTGGGTTGTGGCTAAATTTGCAAGAGAATTGTTCAAAAGAAACATTTCTCAACACACAGTTACAGAGAATTTATATCTTTCAACATCTACGGTACATAATATTGTGAAAAGATTCAGAGACTCTCAGGGTTGTACACTACATCACATTGCACTTCACTACACTGTTCCACACTGCACTATTTACTTTTCACAGATTTATTTACTTTAACAGTGTGATATTACTACTTTTAGCTTTAACAGTGTAACATGCACTGTGTTTAGTTATACTGTGGTTCATCAGTCTGTGATAAATTCAAATTTTCTCTGATCTGACATGTTCTGCAGGGCTCTGGAGGTGCATGCGAGGAATCAGGCATTTCGGTCATTTTTCCGTCTGCCTCAAGAGGAGAATCTTTGTGAAGTTTATGAGAGTTTCCTGTGGGTTCCCTTCAGCCACTACAACACACTCGGCAAAATCTGTGTGTCAGAAAGTTACCTCTGTTTTGCCAGCCAGGATGGCAGCCAGTGCCACCTCATCATACCCTTACGGGAGGTGTGTGTGTGTGTGTGAGAGAGTGAGATTATTACAGGGCTACAGTGTTGTACTAACCTTTACAGTTCTGGCTTTGTCTGTTAGGTGGTAGGTGTGGAGATGCCAGACCGCAGCACTCGAGCGCTGAGTGTGTGTGTTCGCGGGAAAAGAACTTTCCGCTTCTCAGAAGTTCGTGATTTTGAGCGTTTGGCTGTGACCATCCGCAGAAAGTGCTCCACATCATCAAGCCCTCAACACTGTGCCAGCACTCAGGTAACTTCCTGTTTCTGCTGAAGGATTGGCAGAAAATCATACACTTTCTCATACCATTCATGTAGTGTACACTGATCAGCCATAACATTAACGTCTGCATTCACTTTTTAAACCACTGTATCTCTTATGTGGAATCCGACCAGACAAGTTAGCCTTCACTACCCACTTGCATCAGTGAGCCTTGGGTGCCCATGACCCTGTGCCCTGTTGTCCTTCCTTGGATCACTTTTGGTAGGTATTAACTACCTCACACCTGAAGTGAAGTGAAAGTGACTATTTGTCATTGTGAACACACTCAAGCACCACAACAAAATGTGACCTCTACATTTAACCCATCACACATGCACACGTGGAGCAGCGGGCAGCTATCAACAGCACTCAGAGAGCAGTGTAGTGGGATGGTACCTTACTCAAGGGAACATCAATAGTTTCAAAACTTGAACCTGTGACCTTAAGTTCACAAGGAGATCTGCCATTCTGGAAACGCTCTGACTCATCTAGAGCTAGTCTATAGTCTAGAGCTAGTCTATAGTATTGTTTAGTGTGGAACAGTGTATGATGTAGTGGTGTCAGGATAGTTCGGTGATGATATGGAAGCAAGTTCAGCACTGGTATAATCGTAAAACGAAGTTCAATACACAAAGAAACACATAACAAGAAACAAAGCTAGAAAACAAACGAGATAATCCAAAATACATAAAGTGACGTTAGCGAAACGCGACGAGACATGAAACACCGGCGTTTAAATAATCAGCATAAACACAAGACACCTGGTGCAAGGAGGGAAACTAACAACTAGGATCAGGTGGGAGGCGGGGCAAAGGCGAAGCACACACTAACACAAGGCATAAAACAACAACAAACAGACACGTGGAAAACATGAGGGGCGTATACGTTACATGTGGTATAGTGCTGTTTAAAGAAGCGTAGTATAGTATTTTATAGTATAAAGCACCTGTGTGATGTGCAGTGGGTCAGACAGTGCATGGTCTGTGCTAAACGACTCTTTGTCGAAGAGTCGTGTTCACTTGCAATATATCCCACCCCTTGTCATTGTAACCAGATCAGCAGTGTTACTCACTTTACCTGCCAATGGTTTAATGTTGTGGCTGATGTGAGCAGAAAAAACAACTAATGGTATTGTATGTGTGTGTGTGTGTGTGTGTGTGTGTGTGTAGCTACCTCTCTGTGATGATGAAGAGGATGTAATGGTAGGTCAGGCACAAGCAGCAGTCAGCACTGAGGCTCTGATGAATGTTTTCCATCCACAAGATGCAGAAAACCTCGACCCCAAAATGGTGAGCAGCTCCTCAGCATTAGCTCAATGTTCGCTGTGTTTTACCTCAACATTCGCTCATTGCTGTATTTTACCTCAGCATTTGCTAACTGTTTACTGTATTTTACCTCAGTATTCGCTAACTCTTAGCTGTGTTTTCCCCCAGCATTGACTCACTGTTAGCTGTGATGCCTAAGCATTAGATCAATGTGAGCTGTGTTTTACCTCAGCATTAGCTCAGTTTAGCTGTATTTTACCTCACCATTGACTCACTGTTAGCTGTATTTTACCTCAGCGTTGACTCACTGTTAGCTGTGTTTTACCTCAGCGTTGGCTCACTGTTAGCTGTATTTTACCACAGTGTTGACTCACTGTTAGCTGTATTTTACCTCAGCGTTGACTCACTGTTAGCTGTGTTTTACCTTAGCATTGACTCACTGTTAGCTGTATTTTACCTCAGCATTGGCTCACTGTTAGCTGTGTTTTACCTCAGCGTTGGCTCACTGTTAGTTGTATTTTACCTCAGCGTTGGCTCACTGTTAGTTGTATTTTACCTCAGCGTTGGCTCACTGTTAGCTTTATTTTACGTCAGCATTGGCTCACTGTTAGCTGTATTTTACCTCAGCATTGGCTCACTGTTAGCTGTATTTTACCTCAGCGTTGACTCACTGTTAGCTGTATTTTACCTCAGCATTGACTCACTGTTAGCTGTGTTTTACCTCAGCGTTGACTCACTGTTAGCTGTATTTTACCTCAGCGTTGGCTCACTGTTAGCTGTATGTTACCTCAGCGTTGACTCACTGTTAGCTGTGTTTTACCTCAGCATTGACTCACTGTTAGCTGTATGTTACCTCAGCGTTGGCTCACTGTTAGCTGTATGTGACCTCAGCGTTGGCTCACTGTTAGCTGTATTTTACCTCAGCGTTGGCTCACTGTTAGCTGTGTTTTACCTCATCATTGCCTCACTGTTAGCTGTGTTTTACCTCAGCGTTGACTCACTGTTAACTGTGTTTTACCTCAGCATTGACTCACTGTTAGCTGTATTTTACCTCAGCGTTGGCTCACTGTTAGCTGTATGTTACCTCAGCGTTGGCTCACTGTTAGCTGTGTTTTACCTCAGCATTGGCTCACTGTTAGCTGTGCTTTACCTCAGCATTGGCTCACTGTTAGCTGTGTTTTACCTCAGCGTTGACTCACTGTTAGCTGTATTTTACCTCAGCGTTGACTCACTGTTAGCTGTGTTTTACCTCAGCGTTGGCTCACTGTTAGCTGTGTTTTACCTCAGCATTGGCTCACTGTTAGCTGTATTTTACCTCAGCGTTGACTCACTGTTAGCTGTATTTTACCTCAGCGTTGGCTTACTGTTAGCTGACACAGCTAATACTGAGGTAATGTTGATGTAAGGCTGAGGTAAAACAGCTAATATTAAGGTAATGCTGAAGTATTCAGCTGTGTTTTACCTCAGGAGTACCTCAGCATTTACGCATTATTAGCTGTGTTTTACCTCAGGATTACCTCAGCATTTACTCAATATTAGCTGTGTTTTACCTCAGAATTTGCACGTTATTAGCTGTTTTACCTCAGCATTACGTCAGCATTACCTCAGTATTAGCTGTGTTTTACCTCAGGATTACTGCTAGCTCAGTGTTAGCTCAGTCTTAGCATTGTGTCTGTGGTTGTGAGGTAATCATTAATATCCTTAAGGTGGATGAAACACCCTGTAGTGCTACACTGTTCACTGTTGCCATGATGATGCTGTGATTGGCAGCTGAAAGAGCGAATGAAAGAACAGTCATGGCAGATCCACTTTGCGGAATATGGGCGCGGGAGCGGAATGTTTTGCACCAAAAAGACCCGCGACCTTGTTGTACGAGGAGTTCCAGAGATGCTCCGTGGAGAACTTTGGATGATCTTCTCAGGTACTCTGTGTTTTTGTGTGTTTGTGTGTGAGGTATTGATGTGCGAGACCACCAATTTCCCTTTCAATCCGAAACCAAGTCAAATTCAGGCTGGAATCGTCGATACTGATCTGATACAGATACTTTGTACCAAAACTTAATGCGTTTGGAAAATCTAAATAAAAAATAGTGTATTTTAAATTATAGCTTCATAATGAATAAAAGACATCAGACTATTTTTTTTATTTATACCGCCTGCATGCAGCACTACAGGACGTGTGGGTTTGTAGCTGGATGTGGGTTGGTGTGTGTGTGTGAGAGAAAGAGAGAGAGTGTGTGTGTGTGTGTGTGTGTGTGTTGTAGTTCACCAGCTTCTTACTGAGATTTTTTAATCCACATTGGTGCAGCAGATACATATAAACAGGAGCAGCAAATGAGAAAAAAAATAGCTGTGAAACTGGATGCAGACTTCACTGCCATGATGGAGGGGAGTGTGTGAAGCATCTGTGTGTGTGTGTGTGGGTGTGTAGGTGCAGTGAACAACATGGCCACCCATCCTGGTTATTATGCGATGCTGCTGGATGAGTGTATGGGAAGCAGTTCTTTGGCATGTGATGAGATCGAGCGGGATTTACACCGTTCTCTTCCAGAACACCCAGCGTTCCAGACAGATACGGGAATATCTGCTCTGCGCAGAGTGCTAACAGCTTATGCACACCGCAACCCCAAAATAGGATACTGCCAGGTACTTCTGAATTAGCTTTGCTCTAGCATTGTGTCCGCTCAGTAGTAGCTTAACATTCGTTAAGTGTTAGTGCAATATTAGCTCAATTTTACTTCAGTGTTAGCTTAATGTGAGTTCTATGTTAATATTAGCTCAGTTTTTGCTCAATGTTCGCAACATGAGCTCAATTTCTCAGTCTTTCTTTTCTCTCTCAGGCAATGAATATTCTGACATCAGTGCTGCTGCTGTATGCTAAAGAGGAAGAAGCATTTTGGCTACTGGTGGCTGTGTGTGAGCGGATGCTACCAGACTATTTCAATCGCAGAATCATTGGTGTGTGTGTGTGTTTAATGATTTTGACAGTAGAAGAGTTGGTGGTAAATGTGTGTGTTTTAATATTGTGTGTGTGTGTGTGTGCCCCAGGTGCTCTAGTTGACCAGGCTGTGTTTGAAGAGCTGATCCGTGATCATCTGACTGCACTGACAGATCACATGACTGACCTATCGTTTTTCTCATCCGTCTCGTTGTCATGGTTTCTGACGCTATTTATCAGCGTGCTGCCCATCGAGAGCGCCGTCAACGTGGTCGACTGTTTTTTTTTTGATGGAATTCGAGCTGTCCTGCAGCTGGCCCTCGCCATCCTGAACCACAACATGGACAGTCTGCTTTGTTGCAATGACGACGCAGAGGCAGTGACAATCCTGAACAGGTGACCTTTAGCCCAACCCAAAAACATCACCACCCTTTACCCCTTTGATCTCTGACCCCTAAGATTCCTCCCCCTGGCCTCATATTCAGTTAGATCATCTGATGAGAATTCTGTATAATTAATATAAACGTATAGGCGCCTGATCACGTCATCTTATTTTTTAAAGTGTTTTTTTCATTATCGTTTTCAGATTATTTGTGATTTTTTTTTGTTTGTGTTCCTCCTTCAGGTTTTTTGACAGCGTTACTAATAAAGATAGTCCTCTCCCAGCCACTGTCCAGCAGGCATCTGGACCAGCCAATCACAAACCAACTCAGAGTGTTGACATCAGTGACCTCATCAGAGAGGCCTATGAGGTACACACATATACACACAAACATGCACACAAATACACATTGTGATACACTGGGTCTTCTTTCATGTGTGTGTGTTTCAGAAATTTGGAGATATTCGGTGGGAGGAGGTGGAGAGCATGAGGAAACGAAATAAACTTTATGTCATTCAGACCCTTGAGGAAACCACCAAACAAAATGTAGTAAGTATTATTTTTCCCTCCTCACCATTATCCTTCATTTACATAGAGAGAGACCGTGCAGGACGGCGCAGAGACAGACAGGTACAGAGGGAGCCAGACGCGTGTGTGGGTGTGTGTGTGTGTGTGGGTTTAGGTGTTTGTGGGTGTAGGTATGTGTGGGTGTAGGGGTGTGTGTGTGTGGGTGTAGGGTGGGTGTAGGGGTGTGGGGGGGTGTAGGGGTAGGTGCGAAAGTGAGGCCACTAGGCCACCACTGCCCACTGGGTGTGTGGGTGTAGCTGTAGGTGTGTATGGGTGTGGGTGTTGGGGTGTGGGGGTTAAGTGTGTATGTGTGGGTGTGTGTGTGTGTGTGTGTGTGAGTGTAGGTGTGCATGGGTGTAGGGTGGGTGTAGGTGTGTGTGTGTAGGGGTGGGTGTGTGGGTGTAGGTGTGTGTGTGGGTATAGGTGTGTGTGTAGGTGTGTGGGTGTAGGGGTGGGTGAGTGGATGTAGGGGTGTGTGGGTGGGTGGGTGTAGGTATGTGTGTGGGTGTAGAGGTGTGTGTGGGTGTAGGTGTATGTGTGTAGGGGTGGGTATAGGTGTGTGGGTGTAGGTGTGTGGGTGTAGGGGTGGGTGTGTGGATGTAGGGGTGTGTGTGTGTAGGTGTAGGGGTGTGTGTGGGTATAGGTGTGTGTGGGGGGGTGTAGGTGTGTGTGTGGGTGTGAGTGTAGGGGTGTGTGAGTGTAGGGGTGTGTGGGTGTAGATGTGTGTGTGTGTGTGTGTGAGTGTAGGGGTGTGTGTGCGTGTAGGGGTGTGTGTGTGG
>JBBPDA010047190.1:0-14032 GCA_037974385.1 Arnoldichthys spilopterus
CACACACACACACACACACACACACAGAGACACACCAAACACACACATACACACACACACACACACACACACACACACACACACACACAGACACACCAAACACACACATGCACACACACCCCATGTGCTTGGGATACTAGCCTTTTAACCATCTTAACCTCTCAGAAAAGAAACATTATGCAGCAGCAGCATATGTGTATGTGTGTGTATGTGTGTGTGTGTGTGTGAGCTCTTACAAATGGGTTGTTTCCGTAACCAAGAAACAGTGATAAATAGATGTTTTCATTATGCATGTACACTATCCTTAAAAAATGTAACTATAAGCTAATAACATTATTGAAACATTTTATATATAATTTTTAAGAGCTCAAATCTATCTTTTAATAAAAACACAATAAGTCATTATGTGATATACTATTATTATCTATATATCTATTAGCAGCAAATTTTTATCTGCCTCTAAATTTCCATTTTTCAAATACAGGGAATTCCGGGTAAACATTTTATTAATTATACAGCTTTCCTAATTGTAACAGAATCATTCAGAAATTCATCATTCTGTACCCATTAAAAATGTCTTAATTTTTTACAACTTTCTACACTGAGTGACCTTATATTGTAAGAGTATAATAAAGTCATGTAATACATGTATTTGTATTTGTAACATATTTGGTTTCATATAACTGGACACCGTGAACAACGGAAAACATCTAAATGACAGAATGCACATGTTTCACTTTTGTAGTTAACATTACATTATATACAAGGCAATTCTTGTTGCCACTGAGACATTTCTGTTCTGTTAAAAGATCTTTTATTAAATTGTGGTGTTTTGGATTCAGGGTACTATATAAATTAACAAGGTGAATCAGCTACTCCTTCATTACTCTTCTATCCATGTCCCTGTTAGATTCATTGACCTTGCTGAGATGCTGAGCTGTGGAACCCATGAGTCTGAGTACCTCTTTAATATTTATCTTTTAAATTCTTACTAACAGGACACCATTCTTGGCCAGAGGCAAAAGAATGGAATTTTTGGGGGAGTAAACATATTAATCACGTATAATTTTTTGTTCATGTCATGTGCATTTCATTTGTAAGGAGCATTCAAGACAGTAGTCTTTTTAAAGCGAAAACCAAAGAGAAGAAGAAGCATGAGACACAGCATCCAAATTACGAAAGAGAATTGAGACAAATTAACATCATACACTGAGTTGTCATGCAATATGGCAAAGACCAGATATGGAAAGGGTAGTTGGATGAAAATTAAGAAATCACTGTTTTTCACTTTTAGTCACTGTATACTAAAGGTCAGAGGTTGTCTTGTTTTGCCTGCAAATTTCCGTGAGAATGACAGAGGGGAGGGGGAGAGAGACAGGGTGAGAGAAAGTTCTTTTTGGTTGGGGGTTGTGGGGGCCACCAGAGCCCATAGTCACAGAGACAAGTGTGGGAATTTCAGGGGTGTCTGCCTGGTCAGCTGGCGTCAGATGGTGGGAAAAAGTTTTACAAGCTGGGGTATGCAAATGATCCAGGTGAGCAGTAAGGGTGGGCACAAATGCTACAAAGGCAAACACATGTACTACTCAGGTTACTGGGGCATTATGTGCTACAGCTTTGGACTAACACCCATTTCTGCCAAAGACCTGATCTTAAGTCATCATGGCACCTCTACACAAGGAACTGCTGCTACACTAAGAACTATTATTTTTATATATATTTATTTAATTATTTTTCTTTCTTTTCTTTTGCTTGTTTTTGCTATCTGGTGTCAACCAGAGGAAGATGGGTTCCCCCTTCTGAGCCTTGGTTCCTCCCAAGGTTTCTTCCTACAGCTAGGGAGTTTTTCCTGGCCTCTGTCTCCCTTGGCTTGCTCTTTGGGGGCTCGGACCCGGTTTCTGTAAAGCTGCTTTGTGACATCGTCAGTTGTAAAAAGAGCTATACAAATAAACTTGACTTGACTAATAAAAAGAACCTCTATTAGAGCCGAGGGTGTGAGTTTGTGTATGTGAATCTAACCATCTGCATGTTTACTGAAAGTATGTGTGTAGACTTGAGAACTGCTGGCAATGTGCTCAATTAGCCAAAGAAATACACGATAATGGCAAGTTCAGACACATCTTTTCTAGGTGTGTGCAGATAACCATTAGTTCAAGCACACACCTAATGAAAACGTTCCATAGACAATGCAAAATCCTGAACTACAATCGCTCACAACTCCCACCCAAGACATTTAAAGTATAAACATTTAAATTAACAAATGTAAACCTCCCCCACCCCAAACTCTACTTTTCCAACCTTAGCAAAATAGCTCAACAAACACATTGCATCTGCTTTTAAATTATTTGCAATGAAATTTATTATTCATATGTTATACTGACACTTCTCATCCTTCCTATTTTTAGTATTACATCATGTTAAACAGCTGATACTACATCCAATAGTAATTTAGGAAACTCCACTTACTAAAAAGGAGGAAAGAAGAAGCTCAGCTGTAGCATCAGATACTGAAGAAGCTATTGTGCAACAAACAGTAACAATAATGCTGCGGAGAACTAAAAACCAAGCTGTTTTGACAAGGATAGGATGGATTATGGCTTTTGGCTATGGAAATTACCAAAACCCAAGATGATTATACGCTTATATATATTTTTTCATTTTAAACATTTAAAATCATCACCCGTGTTCAGGAGTTGTATTCATGTCCAGATCCACTTTAAAGCAGGTAGATAGTTTTAGATAGTGACAAGTTCATTTCACATCCCCCTGTGCATGCACAGCAAATCTACACATCTAAAAGAAAGCTTCAGAAGAGATATACTGGAAACATTTGAGTGCCCTTCATAATAATAAAACATTTATGTTTTATTTCCCTATTAAATTTATCTAAAATAAATAAATAAATAAAAACCACACATATTTGTGTATATTTTACAACCACTACAAAGCATCACATCCAAACAGAAAACACACATATTTTACAGGATCCTTTTAATTCATTCATTCATTCATAAAAGTGCCCAACATATCTATTTCCTTGAAAGTTTTATGTGCACTTCAGCAGTTGCATTAACCTTGCTCACTTTTGACACATTTGCACTGTAGCTCCTTCCTGCAACTCTTCCTGAGAAGCTCTCATATTTGTTACCAGCAGCTGCAGCTGTAGACACAACAAGGTTGAAACCACTCCTCCCTCTCTCCTTTCCTTTGTTTCTACAGACACAACACTGTCTGTGTGTCACATGGCCACAGTCCAACCTGTCTGACAGCAAAAAGCCTGCTTACCACTGGGGGTGGAGGTCAGAAAACAAACTGACACCAAATGCACACAGACCCAATAAAACATTACCTACTCGCTGAGTATTCTGTGATGTTTTTCAGCATTTAGGGAACTCAACATTCTGGGACATTTTAGTCTCATGACATAAAGAAGTGAAATGAATACAGTAACAATGAGGCATTGGGTAGCGAAATCAGAAATTTTTGCCATCATTTACACTGAATCCAATCAGATATTAAAGTTCTTTCATTGTTATATGTGATATAATCACACTTCTGTGCCTTCCACATCTATCTTTCCCTCAGTTTTTTCAAAGAGCCAGACTGCCTGGTCTTAGCGACATGCTCAGACATTGCAGAGGTAGCAATAATAATGCACTAGAGCCTGTATTTAGCATTGTTAACAGCCTGAATCATAGGCCAATAAAAGCACACAAGCTGGCTGACAGACAGACAGACAGACAGACAGACAGACAGACAAGTACACACAAAAACCTTATTTTCCAGAAGACTTTTGGTATCTTTCTTGGCATGAACAATATAATTTTTAAAAGCCATGCATGAGGCAAAATCTACTCCCTGTGAGAATGTGAGATAAGAAATAAGAAAGAAAACAGTCAGAGATGTATCATCTTAGAAGAAATTGTGCATTGTTCTCCAGTTAAAGAATAAGAATCAGAAGAATAAGAATTATTTTTCGTTATATTCACATTAAGATTCAACGTTGTTTGCCATATCGCAGTTTAGCTTTGTGAATGCAAAAATCTTTGAAATCAGATATGAGCCAGTTTCCTGTAAAACAGATTACATATGATAAGATATATATATGATTCGCAGAAATGTAACCTTAATAAGGCAAAGAGGAATGTGTTTGTCTGTTTTCCCACTGCACGTACACAGATTACTTTATCACCACCATTCAGTCCTGGCGGCATGGGGGCGAATCTGAAATTATGGCTAGTAAAAGCTGCAAAAAAACACTGACGCAACTGGACCTTATTCACGTTTTCCCCTAATCATGAACAGCTGAGCACAATGTTTGTAATGAAGCCTTGTACTGCTATCTTGTCATATGCTGTTTTTATTTATGATGCACATGGATCATTAATGTGACATTTCTACTGAGAACATGTGCATGTGTGGGCACTGGTTTATTCACACACTACAGACAATATGGGTTACTTACACATATGAATGCGAATCACCAAGGCAAAAAAATCTGATCTCAGAAAAGAAATGCAAATTGAGCAAAAAGGTTTGTAATGTGATTTGGGCAAACTATGACAAAAGCAGATCAAATGTCACCCAACATTTTTAAATCTTGCAAAAAAAAATCCTTTTGTGCCATACACAGTGTTAAATCCTCAGTACTGCCAATTGCATCTATGAAACATATTTCATACATTGACAAGTAAGTAAAAATACAAATGCAAACACACTGGTCAAATTCCCAGGTCTGATGAAGTGAAATGAAAGAAATGAAATGAAAAGTCACACAAAGAATGGGAACAACAGCATAGATCTAGGATCTATGTAAAAGAGAACTTTTTGTGTGTAGGCTAAAACTGATCAGACAGTATACTTGAACACAAACACTGTTAAAAAATATACATAAGAAAAATTACAAAAAAATTCCAAGATCAGGTGCAAAATAAAACCATAAACTGCACTGACAATGTTGAGTCAGACAACACTACGGATATAGGGTAAAACAAAAGTAGCCAATCCCAAGAGTCATCTCTTTTGTCTCAAAAATGACTCCCCTGCCACACACACACCCCATCATTACAAACACACATAGCACAGACAGAGCCTGCGCCCCTTCTCTATGAGTGACAATGAACCTTTCAGCTGGAGTTCCACTCTGGCTAGGTGCAGCTGACCTCTGGACTCTGACCTTAGTGACCCAGACATGGCACGGTAACTATGGAGACCCCTCCTCACACCCCACTCCAACGCAGACAACCTCCATTTCATATGCAAAGCTAAAATTTACATAAATCTGAATTTAATTAAAATTTAGGCTAAGAGTACTACATAACACACTGATTACATTAAAAAGCAAAACTGTCTGGAGACTCTGCATGTCACATCTCCAGGCACATTAATTGACAAAATAAATTATGATAAATAAATAGGTACATTATATTATCCTTCATCATTTAAAACCTTTTGTTAGTTTTCAAAATTAATCAAAACTTCATTAAATACAAAATACCTTTTGTTATTTTTGTATATAAAATAAATGTTTTTAATTTGTTGACTCTTTAAAAGTAGATTTTAAATGTGAAGGATATTTGAACCAGTACAAGCACAAGTATATGAGCACAGATACACAGACTGCTACGTGCAACCCCCTGCTGCACAACTGCCTTCTGGAGTCAGCTGTGCATTGCATAGTGCTCCCCTTTGCATCATGTCTAGACAGGGGTCAAGTGTCAGTACATCATTAGGGCAAGAGAAATGTGGGAATATAAAGTTTTTCTGCAGAGATCATAGAATATTCCTTTGTCTCAGTCTTGCTTCCTCTCACAGTGTTACAGCAATGTCTTAAAGAATATAGCTTAGTTTGCTAAAAAAAAACAAAAAACCTTTACAAGGCTATTAATCAGTTACTGAACATTTTAAGTTGTCTTATTCAGTCATTACTATAAATCATTCAGTAATTATGAAGAAACCCAAATGTCCTGTGGTTATAAGAGCTGACACATCGTTCTACATAAGACCACTGTTGTCTTAGGGGACTTTATCATCATCATCATCATCATCAGCTGCTTTGGCCACTTTCCATACAGCATTAAAGAGAAGAACAGAAGAAACTATTTTTTTCCTAAGAGCGGATGTGTGGTTAAAGTCAAGAGGAGTGTTCAGTGATATCAAGATGACTGGATGTTGACACTGTAACCAGAGAAAGACTGTCAGTGTTTAGAAGAGCATAATCGGAAATGAATCTTAATGATTCAGGTCGTATATGAACACACCCAACCAACCAAATAAGTCACCAAAATTTCTTTAAGACAACTACGTACATCTCACAGTAACTTATTTTCTTTAATTAGGCCAAGTAACAGTGCTTGTTACATTGTGCAATAATGCAAACACTGTGATACAACATATTTCTAATATTTTATTAATATTACTTAGTATTACTTATTACTGTCCACAGGCCTTTATGTATAGTTTTGGTCAGCCTGTTATGTCTATATGTTTTGTGCTTATGTGCACTGGATGCTTATGATTGCGTACTGAAAAACTCCCTGTCATATGGTCTAAATGAAAGTTCACTTTGACTTTCGACTCCATTTAATGTCTCCAAAGACAGAAAAGATCAATTTAACGACTTAACGAAATTAAACCAACGAAATTTCATGATCAAGAGTGAATGAGAAATAACAATAATTTGAATAAAAAAATTCACTAATTTCCTAATATCACTAATGTGACATTTTATATATGCAATCAAATGTATGCGAGAGTGAGAGGGGGTAGTTTTAGCCAGGGTCAAGGGTGTAAGAGGGCTCTTAGGGGTATTCTCACGGCCCCACCCACCCTATTCAACCAGTATGCAGGCACCATGTGGAAAAAGCCACAAGGGAGTCAAACTGAAAACAACTCCAGCACAATCAAAACACAAAGTCCTGCTCCTTATCTTTTCCAGCTTAACATGAAGTATTTCTCACTTCTTTACCAGGAAGCATACAAGCAAAGCTCATCCTAGGAGAGAGACACAATCCAGCTATTACTATGAAATGTGTTGTATGCCATCGCCACTGTTTGAGATGCTGTCAGTTTCCTTAAGCCAAACCATAATAATTTTAGATTAACATCTATTCCAAATTACTCTTTGTAATTTGCGTAAAAATGACAAAAATCCTACTTTGTCTCTTCTTTAATTGCTAGTGCTCATTTGAGAGAAAACAAGTATGCTGTTGTGCACTTTGTATACAGGTGTGTTGGTCAGACTCCCTCATTTCATTTCACTCTGATAACTGATCAAGTCTGTTTACATGTATTTTCTTAAGCTAACGATTATGTTTCATATGACAATGTTTACAAACACTCTTCATTTTAATTACAGTTTTACTGTTTTAGTTACAGCTGCATATATGCAGCAGAATATTAATAAAATTACTGTTGAAATGGACGCACCTTACTTAAAGTAACCCTTTCTTCTTTTTACATATCTCTGTAGCACGCACTGCCTGCTAGCAGACTATTTTCCATCTGACTTATTGCTTAGCAAACTAGGCAGTCATGGAGTCTGATGTGCTCATGGTCAACACTGTTGAAAGTTTAGCAGCACACTAGTTACAGTATGGAACAGCTGCCATTATTCTGAGTAGCAGAATTTCAGTGGATTACTTTTCTTATCATAATTATCATAAACTTTCTTATCAAAGGTATAATTTGCTGCTGTGTTGCCAGGGACATTATACTAATCATACAACAAAGCCTGACGATTAGCCTTACCTGGCAATTAGCCTTTCCAAAAAGACATGGTTTCACAAATATTTTAAATTTCCATTCATTAAAATTATGACTATAACTTAACAGACTGTTGTAATTATTAAACTTTACAGATATTACAGAAGCAGCAGCAGTTGTGCACAACAAAGAAATTACAATAAAAATAATATTAAAATAAAGTAAAAATGAAAGCCATTGGAGAAATGTAGAAGAATGTGTATATTCTCACGTCCTCAAAAGTAGAATACTATATTCCAGTGATATCAGTAAGATATGATGGTGCTTATATGTCAGCTTTCTTTTTTTTTAATCATGTTACTCATACTTAATACTCACATATTTACATGTTTAACTAGTAAAGTTCAACTATTAGGTCGAACAGGCCTAGACTCAGTTCAAGAACAGTTATAGTAAAAGCCAGGAACAGCAATAATCATCTAGTTAAAAAATCTAAATATGCATTTAGAGAGATGACAGTATGACTGTGCCAGAAACAGTGGTTGGTGTTGTAAAGACGTTAAACATTTTCTTATCAAAAGTCTTTTTCACAGTTTGAGAAAATTATGGAGTGATAGAACAATGTTGTGCTGCAATTTATGATTAAAATATTTTGCCCAGAACATATCATTGTTTCCCCATCATTTATAATTGTGTAAAGTACAACTTTGCCAAAGTCTTTGGAAATAAGAAACTTATCGATCTTATGGAGATTCTCTGTGAACTTATACACAGTGCATTGGAGTGGTCCTCATAGTTATCCTAAGCCTTCAAAACCCCCAATAAACCTCTTGTTCCACAACAGGAAACAGCAAAACAATGAAGACAAGTGCTTTGACATCAAAACCAGTTTCACGTGGTCAATTGGTTGGCAAGTTAAAGTGGCCATCTGACCCAGCCATCCTGTTTTACTGTGCTATTCTGTTTATACAGAAAACATATTTTGTCATCAACACAAATTTGCCTAAACACAGGCCTGAGTTTCCATCTTGAGGAGGCTCAGTGCTGAACTATGTATGGCAGTCTGAACATGATTGCTCTTCCCAATGCCTCCCATATGGAGAACAAATCACAGGCGTCTGCATCCTGTCTGCTGTTTTCTCAGTGATCTTGCAGGGTTACTCATCTCGTCTCATAGTTCAAAGACATCACACAGGTTAACTGAGTAATACTACAGTTTCTAGTACCCACTAGGAAAAGAAAATGAGTTTTAAAAGACATTTTTAGAAGTGAACAAACTACAAAAGCTTAAGTTTAAAATACCTGCTGTTTGAAAACACTAAGGAGCTGCACAGTGAATGCCACATCCCAGGAAGGTATTTGATAACTTATACTCTTATTTTAAATCTAGAACTCACTTCCCATAAATCACAAAAACAGGCACAGCGGTCTGTTTCTTCAGGTAACGCTTCAGTAAACCAAAGATGGAAGGAAACAGTGGTCAAAATATTTCATTCTCATTTATCTGTTCACCGTCAAAATCTCCTTCTGTCCTCACAAGATGCTGATTTCCCCTTTCTGAGTAATAATGGAAAGAAAAGCTACAGTCAATGAGTCAAACGCTTCAACGGCTTTCTTTCTTTCTTTACCAAGTGAGAACTGGTCTGGAAACCCATGATATATAATTAAGTGACATGCAGCCTGTGTGTATGAGTGTGATTCTTTTTCTGTATTTGTTCACTCACTTGCTAGTCTACATACACAAATTCATCAGGTGGCATGTTTTTTTGGCTGACTATGTAAAGGACAGAAAGGGGGAAGTGAACAATAATGTGAAGGGAAACAGGGAGGGGGCGGGTTAAACTAGTGTTCGTGAGACAAAGTGATATGAAGCAGTGTTAGCAGGAAAAGAACATTCAGATGTGGAGAAAGACAGAGCTTGTCCTCACTGCGGTCACAAGTCTCACCGACATCTCAGTCAGGATTGCAGGACAACAGCAGGCTTCCGTCTCAACAATAAATTAGTCACCACAGATTAGGCAGGCTATTGTCCAGACAACTCCCAGCAGCAGCCAAGGATTTGAGAGCAGACAGACAGACAGACAGCACGTCACACACACACAGTCAGCTGATGGGAGCGCACGCCCGACTCACAACTTTACGCCATCCTGAAAATCTCTAAAAGCTCCCAGTGGTGTCATCTCCTCTCAGTAAAACTAAATCATACTTTCTCAATAATCTTAATCTGAAACTTAGGGAACACACACACAATCAGGACACAGCAGCTCTCAGACAGATTCCCAGTCTGATCAACAGCAAAACCTGGTGTGATCTAACCACAGCTAATGATCAGCTGTCTGTCTGTCTGACCGGCACAAGTCAAGTGAAAAAAGCTCATGAACAGGCCATTTCTAATGAGTTCTTCATAGTTACTGCTTTACAAACAGAGAACAGAGCAGAACACTGAACTGTAAAGTTCTGGCTGAGCTGAGAAACCTTACAAAGCTAGCAACTCAGCCAGCCAGCCTGTCCGAGACAGCCCCCATTACCCAAAGTTGCTGTGTACAGACGGAGCAGATGTGACTGGCTGTAAAAGAGGAACAGAGAAAGAGCCTGCGAGGGGAAACGTCTCCCCACCACAGGGCAGGGGTATACTCACTGATCGCCATGCTTTGGTAGGAAGTCGAGCGTTTGCAGTTACACGTACACGACACATTGGTGTGAATGTCCGTGGTCCCGTTGATTAGACCCATGAAGCTGAACATGTAAAATGTGGAGACGGAGCTAACAGTAGTTTGAGGACCACCTCGGGCGCCTGAGCGGCTCGCTTCTCCCTTCACCGCTTTCTCACTGAGGTCGCCGCTAGTGAACAAAAACTGACGGTGTGTTAATCTGTTTTCGTCTTCCTCGAAAAAGAATCATTTTTCAGGGTTTTTTTCGAAGCTTGCGTCGATGCCCCCCTCCCCGACCCCCGGGCCACAGCCGGGCCACAGTGTTTCCTGGTGTTATCAGCAGGCGGCTCGTTTCACTCTCCGCCCGTCTGGCCCGCTCGGGAACTCCTGCGCTCACCTCGGTCAAGTCTGGGTGGGCGGAGACAGGGGCGGGGTCTCGAGGCAGACAGGATTACGTCAGTGCCAGACTTAGTTCCCCAACAGTCCGGTCTCGCTCCGCAGATCCTGCGCACATGTGATCTGCGAGTCCTGCCTTTGGTCTGCGCAAATATAAAGCATTGCAGGGGGATACGGATAAAGATTCTCTCATTTTTTCAGTATTACTATCAGCTGACTGGACAAATACTGGCATTCAGTGTTAATAGATAGTGTGTATATTAAATATACACGTCTGTCTGTGTCTTATCTATCACACACACACACCTAGTAAAACCTAGTTAACTGAATTACAGCTTTAATGTTTTAATTCCCGTTGATACCCCCATGTGTATTCTGTGTATTCCTATATGTAAGCTGCCCTTAGGGGATAAGCAGTGTTATTTTACCACAGCTTAGGGTGGTGCAACCACACACACACACACCCAAGTGTGGACAGACAATCATTCAATTTCAGAAGGCACTTTTAAAAAAATATGCACCTTTGAAAAGTCACTGGCATTGTCAGCAGACTTGTATAATTTTTTTAAATAACAGTTTGTCTTTTTTAATGTTCTTTCTGCAGTTGATGAAGCAATTAGAAATGGCTAATTTGTTGGCTGTAGCAGTTTTAAACTAGAGATGGTCCAGCTGGAGATAACATACTGGTATACCAGGTCGATATTAGCAGAAAATGCTGGATTGTATATCTTAACTGTTTGCTAAAAGTAGCAAATGTTTATACAAAAGCAAATATTCTACTGTATTGATATGCATTATACAACAGCACAGTGTCCCAAATTTATTCTCTATCTGTTGTTTCTGGTGATAAAACATTGTCTTGACATACACTAAGCACCATGAACACATCTCAAAAAAGTAGTATTTAGCTCCCTTCATAAGCTAAAGGCTTATGCTAAAGTGAAGACATAGCTGCCATCTTAGCTGAGCTTAAACATATAGAAATGGAATGAATTTGACATGTTCCATAAAAGCAACCAATATAGGTAGACATGTGGCACCCAAGACTCACTGATGCACATGGGGAGTGAAGGCTTGTCCATCTGACCCGATCCCACAGAAGAGCTACTGTGGTTTAAAAAGTGATGGTGACTTTGATAGACAGGGGTCAGAATACACAGTACACCACAGTCAGAGCTGTTTTGGCAGCACGAGGAGGACCTACTTAATATGGCTGATTGGTGTATGCCCAACTTAAAAAGGTATCAACTGGTTAAACCTGTTGTCGTCCCCAGGACTATTAAAAATAGATGCGTGCAACCCCTAATGCCTAATCAGCGCTGACTAGGAGCTCTTTCTAACTAGCCCTTCTCCAAAAATTTATTTTTTATGTTTTGTGTGCTTGTGTGTGCTCATGTACTTTCCTGCAAGTATTCCCATGTGACTAACTTTAAGGAAAAGGAAAGGAGGAAATCTTGTTATCTTGTTTTATATTCACAATGTATAATTATTTATAAATATATATATATAGTATTATATAAGTATTAATTAAAACAGCAAAAACTAAGAAGTATGATACTTTATTTATTTATTTTACAGTTTTTTAAAAATAAAATAAATTTTTATTTAGACATTTTCACAACCTAAACTCCAAACTGTCCCATTTTAAAATCTTTTTGCATTTCCTGTGCAGAATAAAAATGTAAATAAAGTGAGTGCAGATGACTTTTCCAGTGCAGATGAAAGCAAAAACCAGTGTTCCTGCCCTCAGCAGTCTACTGCTCCTACTTCTTTATGCAGTGGGTGGAAAAGGTTATTCATGATCACCGGTCACCTTTCCCAGCAACTGCATCTCTTCCATCTTCACTGTGTCCAATTTCACAGCAGGACTCAAACAGCTTTCCTAATGATCTTGTATCCCTGGCTGTGATGACTGCAAATGGATTCTGGCTTCCACCCACCCCCAAATTAATTAAGAAATAAAAGATATATGTATAAAATTATATTTTGATGGCATTTCACTACACATTTACAGAAATTTGGTGCATCCAAAATGACAGACAGAGGTGCACACAGAAGTAGAACATAAAGAATGTATTTAATGTAACTTAATCAATATACAAATGCCTTTTAATTTAATATCTCAAGACAGCATAGTATGTCATGGTCAATACATTAATAGTCTACCTTTTAGTTTTTCAGTCTACATAAGTTATTTTTTTAATCAGAATAACAGCACATTTTAACCTGGCAGTGTGACAGGAACTTGTTGATAGTTAATAGTAAGCTGCAAAACATGGCTGACTTAGTAGGGGTGACACTGAACAAATGATGCAGAACAAATGATTACCTGCTTAAGTTAAAATATGCTGACAGTGATCTTTACAACTTATGAAACAACCAGTGGTTTGTGGACATACAAAAAAAAAACAAAGCCTGAAGGCATCCAAAAGTCTTGGCGTGTGGTTGTACAGACTCTACAGTGTATGACTCGACCTGATAGCTTCCCTATGCTGATACTGTATTTTCCCAAACAAATCAGTTTTTAAAATGTTGTTTAACCGCCCACCTTTGGACACAAACCCACCTCCACTTTTCCACCAGCAGGGAGCCAGTTCTTTTTTGGATCCAACAATAAACAGAACCAGACGTTCACAGGTTATCTACACGACAAACACTCCTGCCACTACTGTTTACTTCCACAGGTGATGCGCCTCTAGTTACAGCAAATGGACGCTAGATGGCAGCACAGTTCACATACACCTGAACGCCCCCTGCTAGTGGAAAAGCAGGACTTCATTAAAATTGAGTATGTTTTTATTTAGTTATTTATGTACTTTTATTTATTTTTTGATGTAATTATTTTTTATTTTTGTGAAACGTTTTGGAACAACTTTTCATAATAGAAGGGGATATTGTATTGTGGCAGGAAACCTTGTATTGTTACCTTGGTCACAAAAGCAGATAATGTAACGGTGTTGTTGCTATAGTGAGTGTAAACAGGTGTGCAGTGTAATTTAGAAATGTGAGAGAGAAACCGCTGCTCCTCTATCCCTCTGTTCCACTGTCCTTGAGGCACAGAACGATGGCAGCTCCAAACGGACAGAGCAAGACCTGCACTTATGTTGACAAAGATGAAATTTGGTAAGATCTGTGTTCTGTTCTACACTGGTCTACGTATTCATAAAAATTGAATGTGTGTGGCAAGCATTTATAAAAAATGCTTGCCACACACACACACACACACACACACACACACATACACATACACATACACATACACATACACATACACATACACACAC
>JBBPDA010047221.1:0-14031 GCA_037974385.1 Arnoldichthys spilopterus
ACACACAGAATTACAGTCTGGACTGTCTGATTACTGCCCCCCACAGGTCAACACACAGAATTACAGTCTGGACTGTCCGATTACTGCCCCCCACAGGTCAACACACAGAATTAGTCTGTTTACTGCTCTTCGCAGGTAACACACAGAATTACAGTCTGATTACTGCTCCTCACAGGTAACACTCTAACTGTGGGATTATTTATATGTGCGCCAAAAAACAATGCCACATTTACACGCTAGTGAAAAGTACCTTAATTGTTGGTCAAAGGATGCGGATGTCAGAAGATTTGCCAGCATGTTTTTGAGGTCACTCCAGTCCAGAGAGGGCTCGGGAGCAACTGCAACATCACCTTCATCTTGATTCTCTTCTGGCTGCCCAAAGCTGCATGAGTCAGGTTTGCGGTGTGTCACATAGCCAATAAGGTAACCTGATACACACACAAAAGAAACACACCCAATAACACCTTTGTGCCAGGAAGGGCAAGCAGAAACAAGAGCAACGTCTTATCCAGCACTTTTGTAACATGCAAAATGTTCTTAATTGGCTTATCTCTGCAGTCCTACATCATAGCATTCAAGACCTGTGGCTGCATCTTACCAGCAAGGAAGGTGATCAGAATTGCTGTTGCAGCGTAGCACATGTTCTTGTGAGTGAGCCGAGACCGTGTGTAAGTGCTGCTGACAGGGCGGTGTCCTAACTCTGTCCCATCCATCTCTTCATCCTCCCCAGAGAGCTTCACTTCCACCTGACTGTTTTCGCCATCAGTGTTCTGGGCCAGGTTGAAGCGCGTGTAAGACTGTGGCTCCCCATTGAACTGTGATTTTAACAAATAATAAAACAATGTGAAAATCAGAATTTCTCATTCTATAACAAGTCATTTTACCTTAAAATACAACAGTCCCAACTGCAAGAGTGCTTGCTATTTTATAAATTTGACAGAAAACACAGGAGCAGAGAAAGTAATCAGAACTGAAATCTGGGCCTGTAAACAGTGTGATCAATCGCTAATTATTGGTTCCATGGTCCCTTAATTAAAATAACTGATAAAACTAAATTATAATGCTACTGTAATTATAATTATTGTAATTGTAATAAATGCTATAATATTTAAGAGTAGAACTGAAGAAAATGAATATCCTGTGATTCTGCATAAACAGGTCAGCCCTCAAATGTGTGCAAGTGGGCTCATGTGCATATGCAGATTGTGCTCTTATCTATGAATCAATGTCAAATAGGAAAAACAGTTAAATCTCCAAAAACCACATGCACTACAATTATCTGTAGCTATATTTAAAAGCATAGGATGTTTATTATATATTAATTTTAGCCTAAATCATCAAAAAAAAACTTTATTAAAATCAATCAGGACAAAGCAGGCAGTAACATGGTGAGCTGCCTGTTCAGCCAGTCCGATCAAAAACACCCAACCCCATATATACACAACTGGTAGTTTGACACTACATCCAAGCGTCAAGCAAGAAAAACTGCACATTCTGGGCTTCGGGGCAAAAAAAAAAAAATAGGCCTGAACATTTACAGGTAATTACTGTAATTTAAATCTTAGTCATAAAATTGTGTGAGAGAAATCACAGTTGGATTCAGTCCTACAAAAAGTTATTGGGGAGACATTAACAGGTGAGAAGAAAGCCACACCTTTTAGTGCAGTTGCACCTGAAATGATGGACTTCTCTTTATAAAAGCACTACTTACTATTTTGGAAATTTTTGCTCTTGCTTCGTTAATCGGCCCCGCCATGATGGATCTGTAAAAGAAAAGTGGAGGGACAGAGAATGATGACACGAGAGAATAAAACGGAGCAGATTGAGCTTCTTCTGAGAATCTAAGTCGTCTGTGCTCTCTACAACTTTATATGCACATCTGCCCTGGTCCAAAGTCCAAGTTTTTTTGGAACTTTTGTTAATCATTTACTTGTAATTAATCATTGACCTGTCAACACAAAACAACGACAGACCAATCAATACAATAATTATATAACTACAGTGCACTGCATCATCAGCCCTCAGCAAAACAATACAGGCCACTACAAAACACACCTTCCTGTTTAGGATGCAAAAAGTGTAGTGTGTGTAATGGTTACAGACAGCGCTGTTAGCTTGATGGCAGTTACCACAGCTAGATTTAGGTTTATAATTTTTAAGTTTTTTAATTTAAGTGTTGACTATTATTTAAGATTTGTCTCAGGAGCGATCAGGGTACATTTGACTATACGTTGTGCTTGTAGAAATATGTATGTGTCAAATAAAACAAAATCTTGAAAATACTGAAAAAATGCAAAGCTTCTATACTATATCTTTTTCGAGTCAAAGCAGCTTTCATAGAGGTAATAAAGCTCAACTATAGGTGCATTAACTAAACAGTAAAATTTGAATCAAATTCACACATTCTTGAACAAGCTAAAATGACTTGAACCAAGACAATATTACAGCAGAAAAGGTTTTAAACCATCTTACTGCTCAAACTGTGAAAAGTGAAGTAACTGATGAGAGGAAGATGCACCTGACTTCCCTTAAAAATCCCCCACACTGCCACAATGGAGTCAAATGCTTTAACCAACACTTTCACAACCAACTGTCATTTAACCCTTAACAGACAGGCTGCACTGTGTGCCTGTGAGGTTTTAAAAGCTGCTAACATGGAAAAAGATTGTGTGGAAAGATTGTGTTTTGCCTGATGTGGTCAGTTTTTATGGTGCAGACAGTTAAATATGCAATACATGCAGGTAAGCAGCCAAATTACACAACATGCTTCAACAAAATACACATTTTGTGCGAGACATGACATTATCATTGATTATCATTGTGAACACAGCACAGGTATCTCAGTGGGACACGGCTCAGGATTTGAAACTGCGACCTTCTGTTCAGGGGGGCAAGGTCCTGATCACAAGGCCACCAGTGCCCACAGGAAATGAAGTCTAGGCCCTCGTACAATGACTTAAGGTTAAGATGTTAATTATAAGGATATGCAGATTTGCTAGAGCAGGTAAATCAGCCTGGGGGGCTCATGTCCAATATAACAGGACCAGTTACCAGAGAACAAAGTGATATGAGCCCATTACAAGATTCCTGACTCTGTTCATGTACTTAGAAGTCGTTATTTTCTTCAATTTTGTGTGAGTGAGCGATTACGTGCCATTGTGAACACACCACGGCACACAATTCACCACAACCAGATATGATCCATCCATGTAGGAGCAGTGGGCAGCTGACAAGGGCAGCAGTGCTTGGGGACGGTACCCCAGTCTGGGATTTGAACCGGCAACCTTCAGGTCACAAGGGCGACTCCCTAACTGTTACATTACCACTGCACACTGATGTATCCAATCAATGTCCAGAAACACATGTTCATATAAATTCACAGTATTCCCAACACTAACAGAGCTTAAACCTGATTTTTTTAAGCCACATGGTTCACATTTCCACAATTCCTGCACTGCAACAACAAAAACAACTCATTACCAAAAGCTTCCTCACCTGAAAGCGCAATAAGCAACTGAAAGAGAGGTCAACCTCTCAAACAACAGACACCACTTTACAGTACATGGCATAGGGCTTAGGGTTTTCTTCCAGAGGCTCGAATTACCATCAAATACTTAGAGAGCCACAAAGAGCAGCTCTGCCTGCAGGTCTACACCCAGTCAGTCTTTATCTGCTACAGCTCAGCCAATAATGCACAAAGGAGCTGGACATATGCATCTGGCAGCTTACAGGATTTCACGAGCAGGCCAATACTGGGGGGTAGGGGTGCAATTGGCATGAAAATCTCATTTCAAGTCAACCCTTGTACTGTTTGCAAAGTTATTTACATCATAAAAGAGCCAAAGCAAAATACAGATAAAAAAAAGGCGCCAGACTGTCGCTGGCTTCATGGTGCCTGTTCAATAAAGGGAATCAAAACAGCCCAAACTAACAGGGTAAACACTGCAGGGTAGGCTGTAATGGGGTGGTGCTTATTAAAAGGTTAGTATGACCTAAATATGTCTCTCCCAGCCTGGTTAGATCAGTGTTCAGCAGTAGACAAAGAGCCATCACAACCCTACTGCTACAGCTGTATTTAGCTTTTCTACCATCCCCATTTCCAGAAAAGTGAAAAACTTAAATCTGTGACGTGTTAATTCACATGAACCTTTATTTACCTGCCAAACATTATTGTATTATGTAAATATACACAAATGTAGAATCTGATTCTGCAACACACTCAACAGAAGTGGTGAGAGTTCAAATAAGACTGAAAAGTGTTTGTCAGTTCAAACAGAACATTTCTTAATGTAGCTCTTTCAACATCTATGATACATATCATGAAGGGAATTCAGGGGTCTCTGTGCATAAAGGGCGAGGAGCAGTGTGCACTTTCTGTTCAAATTACGCAGCAAACCTAAGATCAAATATTTCTTAGTCACAATGTGGACCATATTTAATAACTTGGTTCATTAATCATAAGCACCAATGGTCCACATATAGATTATGAGGAAATCTCATGCTGCTGAAATAGCTCTGGGTGTGGTGCACTGTGTGTTCTGACCCCTTCCTATCAGAGTCAGCGTTCACTTTTTAACCCACAGTAGCTCTTCTGTGGGATCAGACCAGACGGGCATCAGTGAGCCTCGGGTGCCCAGGACCATGTGGCAGGTTCACCAGTCGTCCTTCCTTGGATCACTGTTGATAGGTACTAACTACTGCACACCTGGAACACTCCACAAGACCTGCCATTTTGGAGAAGCTCTGACTCTGTTGTCTAAAACATCACAATAAGGCCCTTGTCAAAGTGTCTCAGATACACTCCTGCTTCCAGCACATCGACTTCAAGAACTGACTGTTCACTTGGTGCCTAATATATAAAACTGCTGCTCACACGTGGGCAGGTGACATTGTAATGCGATAAGACGATCGATGCTAACCCGTCAGTGGTTGCAATGTCGTGGCTGATCGGTGTATATCTTCTGGACACTCAGTTCCTACTGCCCCAAATACAGTTTATGGCAACGAGTCCCAGTGGCATCAAGGTCAAGTTTACAAACCAATATAGACAACTTAAAGGGTAATAACTGACAACTACGTTTCATTAGACAACATTAACATACGTTCAACGAGAGGAAAGACTAAGGTTACCATGAATAAAGCCGACCTTACTCACAAAATTAGCACTAAATCTGCATGCAAGTAACAAGTCAGAGCACACAGCTAAGATGCTAACTCGCCCTTACGGCACCAACGCTGCGCTAACACCTAGCATGCTAACTATCTACTCAAACCGACAAACTGAACTGACTATATAATGGGTCACTTTTATTTCGATAAAATAAATTAATCACAAAACACAAGACCGCATGACAACATTACTGTACTTTGGGGAACGCACCCGAGCACGCAGCTAATTTGGCTAGGCAGCTAGTTAGCTAGTTAGCACGTAGTGACAGGAAGTAAGATCTTCAGAGTAAATACTATTTGCTCTTTACTGTGCATTATATTTTCCTCTTTAATTTAAAAAAGCCAAGGCTGAACGGACAGCATGCGTATTTCATGCATTTGGCGCCACTATTATTACAGGAACGTCTTTGGGTCAATGAATGAGTTTCTGCACCAGGAAGAGGAAAATGACATACAGCGGAGTTACAGAAAATTTTTTAATCTACGAGAAGCATTAAAAGATGTATACATTATTGTAATAAAATGACACGTTCGCAAAATGCCTCACATCAGTTCACTTCATTTAAAAAAACCCACCTCACCGTAATTGGGACGCTCAGGTTTTATTCTGCTCGTGCCTCCTAACACGCGGTCTCTCTCCACGCTGTGCTCTGCAGGAAGCGCACACTGTCTGTAAGAAACCTGCGAAAGAATCGGTTCCTTTGAACTGATTCTTTCATCAAAGCCATCCCAAGTGACTCGCAAGGCCAACTGAACCTTTCCGTTATAACAAGGTTTTCTATTACTGTTTTAATTACACCAGCTTTTGATTTACACACCAGTTTGTAGTTGTAGCCAAATCTATAAAAAACGAACTAAAAAATCATAATTGTAAGATTAGCAATAAAAAATTGGTTTTAAAACGATGTAAAAAAAATATTATTATTATTATTATTTAGATATGACCTTTCATACAAAGTGCTTTACAGGAAATGCAAATATAGAATAAATTAATTCATACATATAAACGAATAAACACATGCATGCTACGCAATAAAACAAAATATGTTGTCAAGCTTAAAAATAAAAGCTAAAAATAAGCCTGATGAATTTGATTTTGATGTGGGTGTGTGTGGAAAAAGAGGTTTCTTTGTAGATTAGAAAGCACCATGTAAGTCGCTCTGGGCAAGAGCGTCGGCCACATGCTGTAAATGTACATGTAAATGTAAATGTGAGCGAAGAAAAGGCGGAAATAGGAGTCACGCCCTGAATGAATCATTTGACCGTTTGTTACATTCATTGAAATGGAATCGCGCCAAATCGGTTCGATAACTGAATCAAACTCAGTAGCGGCAGTAGCGGCCCCGCCCCTGCTGCGCTTCTCGCACGCGAACAGACCAGAGACCATGGCGAAAGTCACGTAGGCCCCTTAGAATTCCAGCAGGTTTTTTTTCAGAGTTTGCAACCGTTTGGAAACAAGATTGCGCATGATACGGGCACAATAATCACGAAAAGGAAGCAAGATTCTTCTGCCTGCTGATCAAACGAATGCGCACAAAACATTGCACTAAACCTTCAATTAGATTCTTGGCGAAAACAAAAGCTGCACATTATTTAATAAACGACACCATTAAAGTGCCCAGAACTACAACCACTGACTTTCCTCATTTTAGTGAAATCTAAGTGTTTGTTAAGTGTAACGTTAACTACCCACTCAGTCATGACATGGGAACTAATCTGCAAAAGCGGACCACAATTTGGGTGATATACCGAACTTCAGTACAAGACGCACTGTCAGTGCCCGAGCCGCACAGTCCGTTCTGCGCATGCGCAACAATTAGCGCACTCTTGAACAAGCCTCGGGTGATGCTTGTCCTTACCCGATTCGAACCGGAAACCCAATTTCGACACCACGTGCGCTCATTTGAACAAGCGGGGAAAGTTACGCTTTGCGTAAATAATTATGTTCAGTTTTAAAGGTTTTAGTCACTTGGTGTGGATGTAACGTGCCATGATAATAACGACATGCAATTTAAGTATTACTGTGGAATTTTCTATGTAATAATAATAATAGGTTACACTTAAATAGCGCTTTTCTCAACTCCAAAAAAATATCAATTTAAAACTCATTAAAGTGAAATAAATCATTGTCACCATATTAAATATCTAAATGATTTCAGGATTGCTGTTACTGTACAACTTTTACCATCTACATTTTGATTAAGACACTGAAGGTAAGTATAATTAATCATGATATTTATGCATTAAAAACATTTATGTTTTTTAATCATTTATCTTGTTTTTATCATTAAACATATTTACAGATGAATACATATGAATATACTCGTTCTTCTCTTCTATGACCAACAGCTGTCACTCACTGAACTGAACCATGTAGTGAAATACACTGTAAAAAAGCAATGCAAAACAATAGTGAAAATGACATGAGTTACTGTGCATGCCGCGTCCAAATTAGGTTTCCTGTAGAAATCGGGTAACGATTGGGAAGTCATCCCAAGTCTCCCGGAAGTTCCAGGAGTCTCCCGCATATTGATAGCGGCTCCCTGATGCCCGCAAATTGAATAAAATATCCTCGAAAGTAAAGCAAGCAAACAGGAGCATGAACGGGAGACGGTATTTGCCTGATATTTGCCTGGCCCAGAGTGGTTTAGTCTCGGATACCTGGTTTATACAAAGGCATGTGCAGAGTACAATAGAATACCTGCTGTGTACTGAAAATGTTATATTACATAAATGCATTGTACACACTTTTAAGCCAGTGCAATTGTCACCTCCATGAACTGAACAAATGAAGCTTACCCGTCTCACACTCCATGAAGTTTTTTTATTTATTAATAAAGCTTTACGATGTCAAACTACACAGTTTTCACCACTGCGAACACTTCTAGAGTGAAGCAAAGACTTAGAAGCTAATTTCAGCTTCATTTTCCGGGACTAGTATGGTGGCTGACACGTGTTGCAGTTTTTCTCCATTGCTTTGATGGAGTTCTCACATTAGGAATGTTATTCTCCATACTCTTACTAACTGCAGTTCTCAGATCAGTAATGGTTTCCCCCCACCCAAACTAGCACTTCTCACACAGTACTCTTGTTTCTGCACACACTTCATTACTAAAGATGTTTTGTCATTGTGTTGATGCAGTTCCCATCACAACAGCCAGAACTACAGATCACTCAGCTTCACCTTTAATACTGGCCAGCACTGCATTAGTGTTTTCAGTCAAATCACTTTAAACCTTTTCAGATAGTGTGAAAGAGCAAAGCCAATCACACACTGTTAGTGTCAGCAATAAATTCCCCTTCAGTTGAAATCAAATAGAAACACATTCTCAGAAACGGTTTAGATGAAACACGTAGAAACACATGCTCCCAATCTTGTATGACAGGTGCATGTCATGACACTGCAGCAATTCCACAGAAGCGTATCTGATGCTCATGTTTCACCCAGTGAATAGTGTTGAAAAAGTGGCAGGAAAATATCATGCAGGTACAAGAGCTGTGTTTTGTAGGAGGGTGTGGTGTCTGAAGACGTGGTATGGCTGGGGGAGAGGAGCAGAAGACAAGTAGAACGTAGGGGCAGATGTCCAACATCATAAGAACAGCAACAACTGTGGACCTATGTTCTCAAAGCTGGCCTAAGTTTTGCTGAAGCTGTTCGACGGGTCCAGCCTCAGGTGACATGGTCTAAACTGGCTCTTGCACTACAGGCATTTAGGAATGAGAACAGGTATCTGATCCCACAATTATGGTATTTCTGTATCATATATGGCATCACATTTCTGCAGTTCGATGCACACAGTAGAATCTTTGGCCTCTGTATAACACTGACAACCTTTGTATTGTCAGAACATTTTCGAATTGTGGACATGGTGTAAGAAGTTAATGCCACTAGACTGAAAGAGATCCTGTGAGTTTTGTTAAGGATGAGGGAGTTTTTCTAAACATTGCCTCTGTGAGTCTCTCCACCTTAAACAGGGTCCTAAAAAGGCATGCTGTTTCAACAAAACATGTATACAGGGTTCAATTTGAATGGAACAGTAAAAGAGCAAAAAAAGCAAAGACACCTGTACATACATGTTAGGTTATATAGGGGATTCCAAGATGGTAGACGTCTTTGTGTCGTCCTCCCAACGCCAACACTATTTGTTATTTATTTTCACTTTAATGGTCATTACAGATAACCTATGCAACCATTACAGTACAGTAGATAGTCACTGCTGGACATCAGTAAAGTTCCCCACTGTCTTTTTTACTCACTATGTTATTATGTTATTACATAGTAAGTTAATGTTATCTTTTTAATATTTTTATTTTTAATTTTGGCAACATAGGACTAGCAAAGTAAGAATTGCATTTAAACTGTATCTGCTTATTCTGCTGTGCACATAATGGTAAACTGTTATATCTTTATGTTTTGTCTGAGTTCTAAGTTACTATTTCAGAAGGGAAGACATTAGGGAAGACTGCAACACACAGTAAGGACAGCTGAAAGAATCATTGGTGCCCCCCTGCCCACCCTACAAGAACTGTACACCACTAGAACCAGGAAGTGGGCAGGGAAGATCATATCAGATTCCTCGCAACCTGCTCACATCCTCTTTCAACTCCTCCCCTCTGGCAAATGCTACAGGTCCCAGCTCACCAAGACTGTCAGATACAGGGGCAGTTTCTTCCCTCAAGCCATCACCTCATGAACAGCTGACAGTACAGCTCACATCACTTCCATATATAAACTCTACACCACCTGTGTAATATATACTGTATATTTTGTATAATAACTGCACTGCCCATTGTACACTGTATAGCTCACTGTATAGCCTATTATGTATAATATAATGTATAATACATAATTCCTTGTACATTATACACATACTGTAGATTTCACTATTTATTGTATACTGTATAAGTACATGTAAAAAAGACTACAAGCTACATACAACTGCACCCACATGGCATATCATACCACATGTACTGGACCACACATGAATAATGTATCTTGTGTAAAACAGAGTATATTGTACATTGTGTCAAGTGCACCTTAAGTCTGTATAGTGTCTACTATGTTTCGTGTTGTACATTTTGTCTCATTGTTTAAATACTAGAGAGGTACCATCAAATTTCTTGTGTGTGCAAACATACTTGGCCAAATAAAACTGATTCTGTTTCTGATTCAGAATCTGATCAGGTGTGATGTAGACACAATGGTAAAAGTTAAAGTGACTATTTATCATTGTGAACAAACTCAAGCACCACAATGAAATGTGACCTCTGCATTTAATCATACATGCAGATGTGGAGCAGTGGGCAGTTATCAACAGCACCCGGGGAGCAGTGTAGTGGGTTCACAACAGCATGGTCCTAACCACTAGGCCACCACCGCCAATGGTGTGCCCAATGAAAATCAAAGGCAGGATGCTGCTTAAGAAATGTCCTATTTTACACTTTATAATAATCTGAAATTTATATATGCATATTGTTTGTATGGGAGACCAAGTAGTTGTATCCTGTCTTGGGCCCGTAGACAGCTGGGATTGGCTCTATCTTCCATGCAACCCCACAATGGATAGATGGATATTTGCATATTTATGTATGTGTGGTTTAACTTTACTGTAGTACACAGTAGTTGGTGCTGTGTTCTAATTTTTCTGTTTTCTGATGCATGTGTATCATTTTGCTTTTCTCAGCTTTAGCAACTATATTGTTAAAAGTTTTAAATAAATCCTTCACACTTTATTTTTGTGTCAGAACATTTTTTTACTCTACATTAAGCCTCCATTTTGGCAAATCTCTTTTCAAAGTCAGTTTTGTTTTGATAAAAGTGTAAAAACATTTGGTGTCTAAAAGTCTTAAAACAACAGTGAAAGGATTTTAATCATTCATCACAGTGTGGAAGTGACTGACTGACTCATGTTTTGACATGTGAATGAGGTTTTGATTGTTCTAGTGTTTTTTGCAGATGAGTCTGTGTTATGAGTTAACTGTTCTGAGAACTGCATTAGGAGTGCTGAGAATGACGACGTTCCTGATGTAAAAGTTGCATCAAAGTGATAAAAAAAACTATAACTCAATCACACTAATTAGCTTGAATGGACTGAACTGCTTCTTCTGGAACAATAAGCTTCTACAACTGTTCTTGTATAAGGCAGAGTTTGACTCTAAACTGACACTTAAATAAAAAATACGTACATTTTTCCTTCACCTTTTCCTTCCAGCACATCAACTTCAAGAACTGGCTGTTCACTTGCTGCCTAATATAACCCACCCACCCGACAGGTGCCACTGTAATAAAATAAGACAGTCGATGTTACTCATTTAACCTGTAAGTGGTGTTGATGTTATGGCTGATCAGTGTGCTTTATTACTGTCTCTCGAGATGTTTAATATGATGTAAAAGGCTCAGATGTGTCACAACCTGATTATCCCCTGCATCCACTACTTTTACAGTCAAGTTTGTAGGCATTGAATGAATTTCTACGTCAGGGAAAAGCTGCCATGTTGGCAAGTTATCTTTGCAGTGTTCCAGATGCACCGCATGTACAGAGTTTACATTTCAAAATGGCTGGACTGGAGATAATGGTTTGAAAAGCAATGTACACAGAAAACATTAAACTGATTCTTAGAATACAGCTTGTGTTTATCGCCCACAGGTCCTATAATTCCACTACAACGTAGTTGTAGCTATCTTAGTTTCCTCCTCGACTCTTACACTATGTAATGGTTCTATTTTATTTTTGTTCTTGTACAAATTGTGTTTCCCAAATCCCTTTTGCCTGAAATCAATGGAAAATGGCTGTTTTTCCACAAAAACCTTGCTTCTGTGCTCAGAATGTTATTTTCAAGAACATCCACTTCACTGCTCCATGTGTGCACATGTGATGGGTCAATGAAGAGGTCACATTTTGTTGAGCTTGAGCATGTTTACATTGACAAATAGTCACTTTCACTTCATTTCACATCATTTTCTATTCACTTTAAATGCCAAGTACAACTTCCAGAACATTCTGGAACTGTGAGAATTGTAGAGAATTTTCCACAACTTTCTAGAATTTTTTTGAACTTTCTGGGACTGTCCAGAAAAGATAAAAGAAACAGTGGCCTGTTTTGCCAGTGTAAATATGAAAATTGTGAGGGCTGTGGCCATAAAATCATAGTGTGTGATCAATAGAGATGTTTTTACACAGGATTTAGATACAAGCAGCAGGAATATAACACTTAGAAACATAAGCTGTGTGCCACTACGTTATCTAGAACTAAGCTATTTAAAAACCCATTTGCTTTAGAGAAGCTAGTGCACATTTTCTATCTGTATACATAGTAGGCAGTGCCCTAGAGGAAAATACCAATGCACTGCTAAAACGTTTACAAAACGTATCTTACAAATGCCTAGAAGAATGTCTTTCCTGTTATGTGACAACCAGTTTCCAGTGATCAGCTAATTATGTTTCTTTAGCCCTTGTACTGTCTAAAGATTTATCATCCAGGGACAATCCAGTGTAAGTGGGGGTGGTACTGCCTACTGTTGGCATTCTTGTCTTTCATTACAACAGAAGTGATGTGTTGATTTACAGGTTTAAAAGGGATGTGTATGACACAATTGTGGTGACTAACAGAAAGCAAAACATCTCTTTCTTTCACTTTCTTTTCAGCCACTAGTGAGCGCTAGACTTGTGATTGCTTCACCTTTTGCTGTACACTTTTTATAGTCACTGTGCAGGACTCAAAAACATGCAAAATATCGTCCATTTGATCAGACGGTTGCAGGTCCAAGTCCCGGCGCAGGTTTCACTGCGGTTCCCTAGAGCAAGGTACCGTCCTGCTACACTGCTCCCCAGGGGCTGTTGATAGCTGCCCACTGCTCCACCTGTGGATAGGTTAAATGCAAAGGTCACGTGCCCTTTCTATGATGGGGTGTGTTCAGAATGACAAACAGTCACTTTTACTAGTCAATGGAACCCTTTTAGCTGCACAAACGACGAGAACATTTCACACTGTGCAACTTCTAAAGCTTCCTGCAACAATCTCACGCTGGATCCACTCAGAAGTCATGTGACCAAACTACGTCACGAATTCAAAATACATCACTGGATTTTTTAAAATATATATTTTTTACGATATGACTGCGCAGCAGCAACTATAATATATATATATAAAATACCTGTCCAGACGTCCCTAGAATTACATTTTTATTCAATTAAAGATAGTAAGATTCCAGTAAGATAAGTCCTTAAAATCAGACAATTACAAATATTGAACTGACAGTCAAAACCACCAAAATGTTATCATAATATAAATATCAATTTTATGGTCGTTCAACTAGTTCAACTGCTTTAATACTTCCACTACAGTGAGCTGGTATGATGATACTTCTGGTACCAAACTTTGCTCTCCCAAATACCTCCACAGATATCTATGGATCAATTTTTATTGATAATTTGGTATGTGCACATATTCAGTATTATTGTGTACATTTGCAGATATAATAATAACAACAACAACAATAACAATACAATACAATACAATACCAGCAATAATAATAATAATAATAATAATAATAATAATAATTATTATTATTATTATTATTATTATTATTATTTTACATTACTTCTTGAATTTAAATTATATATTTTATTTAATTTAATTGGTTTGTTTTACTTTTACTGGTTTTATGGTTTTTATGACCTACAGTCAGGTGATTGTCTTCAGACAGCCACTTGCTAACGAGCTCCATCAGGAGGAACCGCTGTCACACAAAGTGCGAACGATATAACGCACCGAAAAAGATTTAATCCGCCCGAACAGGGACTTGAACCCTGGACCCTCAGATTAAAAGTCTGATGCTCTACCGACTGAGCTATCCGGGCT
>JBBPDA010047252.1:0-14029 GCA_037974385.1 Arnoldichthys spilopterus
CTGTTTGCCCTAGCAGAGAGGTCTGAGCAAGGCTCAAGTGGCCGTCTGCTGGGGAAACTTTTATTTCCTCAACTCGAATCCACCTGCAGCTGCGTACGGAGCAGAGGGCCTGTCTCTGGCCCTCCGAGGAGCGCACCGGCCACAAACCGGCCGGTAACTCCCCGGATCGGTTGGGATCCCTCTTGAGTTGAGGGCTCTAGAAAAAGAGCAGACGTGCTATTGCCCAAAAAGTGCTTTGTTCATACCCTACTTCAGGGGAACTAGCAGTTAGTGACATACACCCACCTAGACACACAGCCTTTTATTTTGTATGAGCCATGTGGGGCTACAATCACAGCAAGTTTATTGTGGACTGAAGAGGTCTAGGTCCTCTAAAAGTCAGTTGATGAAATACTGAAGAAAAAATTAACTATTATTGTATGGGTGATTATATTAATAATTGTACATTCTCAGACATTTATGGCTCATTATTTTGGCATACTTTATCAAAATCTGGAGACTACAAATAATCATTTTGAGATAAAATATCAAATGTATAGAAGAAAACAGATACAGACTAGATTACAGCATTGATTTTCCTCTACTGGAAAATACATTCATACATTCATATTTTGTTGGTGATATGATATGGTTCTTAATTCTTAAAGCCTGGACCTTCAGCCTGGAACTTTAGCCTGTCCCATCTTTTAAGCAATAACATCATCTGAGGGTGTATAGGGGCTTTATAATGGTCACAGCACTAGTTTACCCTTTAACCGAAGCTTTTTACCATCTTTCCTTCAAGCATGTTAACTTTTATTAGCACTAATGACCCAGTCTGGACTGCGCTGAAGAGTCTTGGGTTGATGTTTGTCCATAAACTGGAACTATGACCCTGTATCTAATGGCATTGTTAAGAGATAATGGAGGGGTTGCCTTTGTGTGTTCAGCACATTAGCAGGTCGTTATGGGCTGTTACCATGTCCTTACCAGAGGAAATTACTCTTAGCCAATCTATATTTACAATAAAATTGCTTTAGGCTTTGTCAAGACACAGTCAGCTTTAATTTTAAAGTGATGGTCCAGTATAAAGGGTATGCACATGAGGTCACAGTGGGAGGAGGTCACTGGGGTTGCACCTTCTGAGTGGCAGAAAGACTAAATATACCTGAGTGGCAGTGTTAAGCCCTCGGCATACTTCATGCAGAGGCAGCAGTCGTCTAACTTCAGCAAACATGAAGACGTCCAATGTGGAGTACAGTAATGCCACATGCAGTGCTGGAGAAATTACGTGTGGCGACTCAATGAACAAAGTGAAAACCACTGAATGTGTGTGAGCATGCAAGTGTGTGAAGGTAACTTTGTGTCAGGCAAACCATTGTTTCGCTCACCATTACATGTAGTATATCAAGACCTTGAAAATGATCAAAAACCATCTTAAATCAAAAGAGCTGCTGTGTGATTCAATGTATGGATTTGACAAGAAATGAATGAGATTTTTCTTAAGCTGAAGAAAAGAAGCTAACACATGACTGCAGTTCACAAACACACACCTGCCTTTCGTAGACTGGGGAGAGAGGGCTCTACAGTCAGTGCCTAACTTCTATACACTGTACAATAATGTAGGTTCTAGAGTGAGAGTTAATGCCTGAGTGGGGTTTTAAATCAAGATGTATTCTGATTGTTTCTATGGAAAGTTGATATAAAGTAGTAAATATGAATATATCACTTTCAGGACTATTTTGCCTCACAACACTTGCATGTATCCCTCCACCATCAATGGGTTTAGTTTTAGGCCCCAAAGCTTCTTGTTCCATTCACCACCACTGTAAACAGGCTTCTTGTTTCTCTAGAACCACATCAGTCCAAACAATTTTGTTTACATCTACATTTACATATAACACCTAATTATGTAGGCATTTCTAAGAAAATGGGCAAAATTCCCCCTTTTAATGGCTGTTTGGGAGCATCTTTAAGAGCCTCCAAAACTCTGCTCTGCCAGCTTTTACTTCTCTTGGTTTAAATTCCATCACTGTCCGTAATGCTCAGTTACTCATCTGCTTTTCACACACACACACACACACACACACACACAC
Organism: Arnoldichthys spilopterus; assembly: GCA_037974385.1. Taxonomy (NCBI): domain Eukaryota; kingdom Metazoa; phylum Chordata; class Actinopteri; order Characiformes; family Lepidarchidae; genus Arnoldichthys; species Arnoldichthys spilopterus. The sequence continues at coordinate 2,076 of JBBPDA010047252.1, forward strand.
ACACACACACACACACACATACACACACACATACACGCCCACACACACTAAATCACAGATGGCTAATCATTGCCCTGCATTCCCTCATTCTTTATGCACACACACACACATGCACACACTGCTGTCCACTCTTTCTGTCTCCTTTTACAAACGTCTGCAAATATTGACATAGCTGAAGCTGTCTCACACCCAGTTAACTAAACAACACTGGAATTATTAGAAGAAAAAACGTATTTTGTAGATCAGAAAAATCTGGATTTATATTTTAAAGGGCCCATAATCCTGGAAAACCACATTATGTCCTTGCATTTTTAGATAAAATACCTTAATTTATTTATTTTTTTTCATTCGTCCCCAATCCTTACAATCTGTATGTGGACAACATATAAGTTGGACATCTTAAATCTCCAGAGAGTGAGAACAGGAGTGAAATTTCACCCATTTTCTAAGCGAAAGATGTTTTGGATTTAGTGTCATGTTGCTAAAACAAATAATGAGACTAATTGAACATGAAGGAAGCTGTGAGCTGAAAAACACAGGCACACAGGCAGCCTACCCCTGAATATCCCCTGTCTCTGCTCTTGCTGTTGAATACACACTTCATCTCCATCGTCACAGTAATTTTTTTTTTCTGAATTGTAGAGCTACACACAACTGTAGCACTGGTATAAAGTACTGAAGGCTGGATCCTGGAGTGACTGTGCAGAGATTTGTATAGAGTGTTACTTATGTACTGACCCTCCCATAACAAATGTCTTGCAAAATCATGCCTTGTCTGGAGTGAGAGAAAATGTTGTATGTTGTAAGTTGGTCATTGTAATCTGGACTTTGCACTCAGGACTCATCGATCCGAGTTCAGAATCTCAGTGGGACTTCATCTTTTGGGCAGTGGTGGCCTAGTGTTCAGGACCTTAACCTAGTGAACTAAAGGTTGAAGTTCCAGCCTGGGTACCACTGAAGTACCCTTGAGCAATCATGTGTGATTGATTGTGTTCATAATGACTAATAGTCACTTTCATTTTCCAAAACGATGGTAATGTTTTACAACACCCTCTCTCTCCCCCAGGGTCAAAAACATGTTCAATCACGCCCCTCTCAAAATTCAGTTGATTAACCCCCCACTCACTGACAAAAATGTAAAATGTCAATATCAATCACTGTCTCCTCCCCTGCCTTCATTTGAGCACTTGTTCCTTTATAATGGTTTCCGCATGGCCCTGCAAGCCTGACATTTGGCTGCTCCTGTTCCTCCTCTACAACCCAAACGTAAATTGCTAAATGAGTGTTAAGTTCTTAAACTCTCAGTAAATGAGTTTTTACCCTCACCGGGGGCCATCACCATGCTAACTTGGGTTAACTGGCCTAACGAGAGAGCAGAGATCCATTTCAGTCACTAACAAAATCATCTACGCAAACAGAAACAGGCCTCAGGTCCCATCTCACGCGGGCCCCCCGGAAATCCCAGTGTCTCCAGGCGTCGCATTCTGGCAGGGAACCTCGTTTGGAGGCAAAAAGCGGTGATTTGCATTCGTATCGGGAATCCGTCACGGCTCGTCTCGTCCCACCTTCCGACAACCTGTCAGAAAAACCAGCGAGTCTGACTGAACATGCACCACTATCTGTCTGTCTGTCTGTGAGTTACTCTCTCTCTCTATTTTCCCTCTCCTCTCTTCCATCTTTCCTTTTTTGCGTTCTCTTCCTTTTTTTCTTTCTCTGTCTTTCCTTTTTTCGTTATCCTCTCTTTCCTTTTCTCTTTACCTTGCTTTCATTTTCTCTTTACTTCTCTTTCATTCTTTCTTTGTCTTTCCTATCTTTATCTCTTTCTCTCTCTATTGTTTTTTGTCATTTCATTGCACATTGTTTAGATTTTATAAGTAAAATGTCCTCAATTTAGTAAAACTAGAGAAAAGAAAAATAAAAGATAATAATACATTCTAAATATTATTATTATAATTGTAAGTTTTCATTTAAAATAAGACTGTACACATCACACTTAATAATTTCTATTTTTCTGCTTTCTTACACACACACACACACACACGTGTACATTACTGTGGTGTGAAAGTCTCTCTGTATTTCAGTCCGGAATCACTCTGATGGCTCTATATTGTGGTTGTGACCTCACTAATGCTGACTGCATGAATAACAGGAATGATCTCATCCACATTGAATGAACACAGTGACCTTTCCTTTCTTTTTGCAGACAGGGCCCTTATACCTTGCTTCACCCTATCTCTCTCTCTCGCTCTCTCTCTCTCTCTCTCTCTCTCTCTCTTTCTCTCTCCTTCTCTCTCTCTCTCTCTCTCTCTCGCCCCCATCCTTCCACTGCAGATACGGGTGTGGCCACTCCTCTGCGGTGGCTAAAGTAACTCTACTGGGGCTGCAGAGCTGTCCAACAGCCACCACTTCCATCTATATATATATATACACACACACACACACTACACATTCAATTAACCTTAATATTAAGCAAATTTGGTTTCAGAAAACAAAAGCACTCAGTTATTTTTTATCCATACACCATGTTACAATTATTGGCACCCATGCATTCCATCATACTGGATAATACAGAGAAATTTGAGACTTCTCCTGCAGAACCACTCCAGATCCCCGATATTTCTCTGCCATCTCTTCTGGACTCTCTTCAACTTTGACCCTCACGTTTTCAGTGGGTTTTTTTGTCAGGGAATGGCCAAGTCAGAAGCTTAATTCTGTGGTCACTGACCTTTTAGTAACATCCACATGAATGCCAGGAGCCAGCAGAACAATGGCCAGGGCGTCACACTGTCTCTGCCACCTCGCCTTCTTCATCAGACCTTCTTCCACTGCTGCAGGCTCCAGTTCTGATGCTTACATGCCTATTGTAGGCCTTTGGCCAGAGTCAGCAAGGGCACTCTGACTGGTCTGCAGCTACACAGCTCCATATACAGTGAACTATGGTGCACTGTGTGTTCTGATCCCTTCTTACAGAACCAGCATTGATTTTTTGTGCTACCGTAACTCTGCTGTGAGATCAGACAATAATTTTTGCATGGTGTGGCATATTCTGAAACACTGTTGCTGAGGGATCTCATGAAATTTTTGACTATTTTGGTGCCCTAGGTGAGATTTTCACCCCATCACATCTTCAGGGGAAGAATGGAAAAACACTTTTAGAACCAAGCTGATCCCAATGGGAATTTATCCTCTGTGTCACCTCAGATTTATACCCCAGGGAAATGGGAAATCAAGGATGACCTCTTAAGTTCCAGAAACACACGTCGGCTTTAGAAAAGTGATATACAGTAGTAATGAGAACATGGTTCAGTTACACAATGTAATTATTATTTCTTATTATATTATTTTTATTCAGTTGGGGTTTTTGCTGTGTGTATAAGGTTTTCACTTTATATTATTGGTGTTTTTTATTATTTGTTATTATTTTTATAATATTCTTAACTTTATATGAATCAAAGATGTGGAAAAATGTTTTAGTTTTCTGGAAATGTTTATTATAATGTATAAATGCATTTTTACTAATTTGTTGTGTATGTAAAGAGAATCCATTCACCTTAAGCATTTAGTTATAACATTATTAAGGAAACTAGGTCATTAGGTTTGACACGAGAAAAAACCTGAAGCCGAACTTCGAGACACTACCCAACCCGACCCAACTGCACTGGTCCTGCTGAAATTTAAATCTTTTTTTTTCATTGAAGGACACAATGACCCTCCCCCAATGCTGCTCAGGCTATTATGAATGCAGCTAATGTTAGAAATACAGAACACAAGAGAGAATGTCTGTGCAATTTAGAGATAGATTGCGATTTATATCAATCACAATACACAAACACAAGCACATGAATTTGTGTGTGTGTGTGTGTGTGTGTGCGTGTGCATGAGTGAAGCTGGTTTGGAGCAAGTATTGCTTATCTGGCACTCTCTCTCTCTCTCTCACACACACACACACACACCACACACACACACACACACACACACGCACACACAGATTAATAATAATATATAATGCCAGATAAGTAATATCTGTAAAATATTTGTTTAGAACATACAGAAAGCTGGAGTGTGTGTGTGTGCACCCATGCAGGAGTGAATTAGCTGGTTCAGAGCAAGAATTACTAATCTGACTCTCGCTCTTTTTATACACACATCCACTTTACACACATACACATTTCAACATTCCTTCACACTACACACTTCAGCTGAGAGCATTTGCATGACAAAATGTCTTATTTGGGTAGGAGAAGGGGGCAGGCTTGTGGGCGGGCAATAGGGGGGGGGGTCCTTACGAGTAATTTTGCAAATGCTTTTCTAGTGTTAAGCAATTCCAATGTAGCCTGGGTCAGTTCCTCAGCATGTTCTGGGCAAATATTGACTTTTATATGATGCAGCTCATGGAAATGGGTAGCAGATGGGGGCTTTTTGATTATTTATTTACTTATTTTTGCCATGAGCTTCGGGACAACGTATCAGACAAGTAGGTGTAGGTGGTCCACCAGTGTGTGGCCCAGAGTACACACTGCTAAACGAATGTGGCCATACACGACCCAGAGGACTTTTTAAAGTGAAGTGAAAGTGACTATTTGTCAATGTGAACACACTCAAGCACCACAATGAAATGTGACCTCTGCATTTAATCCATCACACATGCACACATGGAGCAGCAGGGAGCAGTGTAGTGGGATGGTACCTTGCTCTAGGAAACCTCAGCCCAACCACTAGGCTACCACTGCCCACCTCTAAATGTGGTCCAAATGTTTGGAACTCATTGTGTCCTCAATGCATTTTGAGAATGTTCACGTCAGTGTTTGGTGCATCCAGTTCTGATTGGATCATCAACATTATTGTGTGAACAGGTGGCCAGGTGTGACCTCAGAGTCTCTACTGCTCTAAACATCCCTTCAGTCTGAGACTTTACTGCTCATCCCTTAATTTCCCGAAGGAAGCTTCCCAAGGGATTAATACATTTTTCATCAATCAATCAATCAATCATCCATGTGTAAGAACAAGTTCTACATTTCATTCTTAGCTGTTAACATAACAACATTCTCTAATTCACTCCCACTATCCAGTGTTGACCAGAGGAGGATGGGTTCCTTTTCCAAGTCTTGGTTTCTACTGAGGCTTTTCAATCAGCTTTGAAATTAGAATTTTTGCTCGCCTCTGTCGGCCTCACTCACTAAAGGCCTAGACCTGGATTCTGTGAAGCTGCTTTGTGATGATGTCAAAAACCATATATAAATTAAACAGACTTTAGCTAAATTAAATCTAAAGTTTCAAAACATTTCAGTTCAATTATATTATATTTTGAATAGTAATATTTTATGAATATATTTATTATATTAATCAAAATATTGAACGAGATCATTTCAGTGTCGCAAGCAGAATGGCCACTAGTGGCAAAATCCAGTGAATACATATTTTCATTAGACACAGACGTGCGTGCACACACACCCTTGGCATCACTGCAGATGGTTGAGTGTGTGTGTGCTTTGTCCTTCAGTAGACGGCTCTTTGGCACCTCCTGCTAATTGCGTCACGTAGAACACGACTAAAAGCAGTGATAAATCTGTTGCACTCTCTCTTCCTCTCTCTCTCTCTCTCTCTCTCTCAGTCTAACACACACACGCACACACTTAAATTACCCCATTTTCCAATAGCCATAACCTTCTGACACCTTCAATACATTAACTTAATTAGCTTCTTCTCCTTCAACACCTACAGAGAATACAGAGAGAGAGAGAGAGAGAGAGAGAGAGAGAGAGAGTGTGAGAGAGTGAGATGGGGTGAGGGAGAGAAGAGTGATGTACAGAATACAAAAAATGAAGAAAGAAGTAGTGCATCCCCTCACTTTCACCACAGCCCCTACAAACCATACAGAGCTTAAGGAGAAAGTTGCTCAGATTCTATAAGACAAAGGTTGCTCAGATTCTTTTCTCGTTTTTTATCTTTTACAGCCCCTGTAAACCATACAGAGCTTAGGGACAAAGGTTGATTCTTTAGAAGAATCAATGTTGCTTGAATTTCTTCAAAAGTCTCTTGGCTCCAATAGGAAAAAGTTGCTCAGATTCTATAGGTGAACATATTCTCAGATCCAATGAAAAAAGGTTGCTTTAGGGGAAAGCTCATGTAGATCCTATAGGAGAAAGGTTGCTCAGATTCATTAGGAGAATGTTCTCTAAAGTTCTATAGGAGCTCAGAGCCTGTAAGAAAACTTATAGGACAATGGTTAGTTGGATTGTTAAGGGAAAAGGTTGCTCAGATCCTATAGAAGAAAGGTTGCATGGATCCTTTAGAAAAATGGTTGCTCAGATTCTATAAGAGTAAGTTCACCCAGATTGTTTAGGAAAAAGTACTATAGGAACTTATAAGTGAAAGATTTCTTTAATTATGTAAGAGAAAGGTTGCTTATATTCTTTAGGAATGTGTTCTCTTGGTTCCTATAGGAAAATGGTTGCTCAGATTCTTTAGGAAAAAGGTTGCTTAGATCCTATACGAGAAATGATGCACAGATTTTTTAGGACAAATTTCTCTTGAATCTTATATAAGTTGTTTAGATAATTTAGAATAAAGTTTTGTTCTCAAAGTTCTCAAATCCTATAGGAGAAATGGCCACTCTGATTCTTTAGGGAAAAGTTCTCTTAAATCCTATAGGAGAAAGTTTACTGAGATTCTTTCAGAGAAAGTTATTTTTCTACAGGTCTTACGAGCAAGTTTATCTTTGGGGCCTTTAAAATAGTGTCATTAAAGGGTGTGGCTTGTTAATATATGACACCAGTACTTTTCTGGACATAGAACACCAACTTCCAACATTGGTTTTAAAACTTTTCAAACCTGCTCCGTCATGGTTGCCTGAGATACTCTCAAAAAGACCTCATTTCATCCTCAATCCCAAGCTCCAAAGACCCAATCCAGTTTGCATACCGCTCCAACAGATCGACAGAGGATGCCATCTCCCACATCCTGCACTCCACCCTCAGCCATGTGGACAAGAAACATGGGAACTATGTGAATCAACTCTTGTGCTGTTCAGCTTTCAACACAGTAGTCCCCCAAAGACTGCTCACCAAGCTGAAGGACCTGGGACTTAACAGACACCTGTGACACCTGCCTGGGTTCTCATCTTTCTTATGGGAAGTTGGTGGGTGTCTCTCAAACAGCATCACAGTGAATACAGGTACCCCCCAAGGTTGCATACTCCAGTCCCTTGCTCTACTGTCTATACACACATGACTGAGTGGCCACACACAGCTCCAACTCCATCATCAAATTGATTGACAGTAGTGCTGGGCCTTATCTCCAACAACTTGAGTCTGCCTACATGGAGGAGGTGGAGAAACTGGCATCATGGTGTCAGGAGACCTGCCATCTCCTGAACATTAGTAAAACCAACGAGATGGTGGTGGATTTTAGCAGGAGCCATCAGCGATCATACTCCCAACCCTAGTGGAGAAAGTGAGCAGTTTCAGATACCTGGGAGTACACATCTCTGAGTATCTGACATGAACCTGAGTCAGCTGCGTAAATTTAGAGTCTCACCTATGATGCTTAGGACCTTTTACTCAGGTGCTGTGGAAAGTGTCCTGACATAGAACATTACCTCCTGGTTTATGAAGAGCTGTGTTCTGATCTGAAAAGCCCTACAACAGGGTGATCAGGGCAGCAGATCCCTGCTACAGAGCAGCTCTACCACCTCTGCATGGCATCTACATTGGGAGGTGTAGGACCAGAGCATCCAGGATTATCAGAGATGAGTCATCCCAGTACCACTCTGTTTACACTATTAAAATCCGGCAAACATCTTATGGCCAAAACAGAGAGACTATAGGCTTAGGCTATAAGACTCTTAATCAGGTCACACAACCACGACTTTAAACTGTTCTAACAGCCTGGATCGATAAGTAACACTGCTACACACTGCCATTCATGTTTCCAGTATATGTTTACAATCATGTCACTTTCAGCATGTATAGCGATCTATTAGTATCTGTTTAGATCTGTTTGCACACTGTACAGTTATTGTTAACATTTTATAATTCATGTTCTATTTCTTCTGTAATATATATATATATATATTTTTACTTTAGATTTAGCTTCTTAATTTCTTTGTCACTTTTACTTTTTTATTAAGCGATCAGGGATTTTCACTACAAGTTGTACGTGTATTACTATGTATGTGCCAAATAAACCTAAATCTTTAGATCCTGTAGGAGAAAGTTCTTCCTCAGTTATTTAGAAGAAAGTTCTCTATCAGGTCCTTTAACAGGCTCCTGCCTGCATGTCCTTTAAACTCTGCTTAACTCAATTAGTCTAACTTTGAGAAGTCCTGTAATCCAATTGCCTTTGTGTTTCATCTCCCAGATGGGTTACTCACACACACACACACACACACACACACACAGACACAGACACACACACACACACACACAAACACCTGCCTATCTCTTCCCCCCAAGATTGTCTCCTGTGTGCAGGCAGCATCCAGAGACACTTCTCAAACATTAGAGCTGTAATTATAATGCAATCTCTCTCTCCCTCTCTCTCTCTCTCTCTCTCTCTCTCTCTCTCTCCTGGTCTCTGTATTCAGGTTATATTATGTTTATCTCCTGCAGCCGCTGTAATAAAGCTGAGTCCTCAGTTTAGCTCGGTAATCAGCTTTATTCTGCTCGCTGTCACCCAAAGAAGCCCCAGAAACCCTGGAGAAGAAAAAAACAGAGAAAAACACGGCCTCTGCATTATCCTCCTCCTCAGCCTCAGCCTCCACCTCTGCCTCAGCTCTGTCTATCAATCCATCTCAACAAAGTCATTTGAACAACATGAAGGTCTAACCTCATTGGCCATGGACAATGAAATTATATTTTTGCCTGATTGATCAGCAGTAAGCTCTGCCATATGTAACTTACATGAAGCTCCAAACAGCTCAAGTTGTCTCACCATGCAAGTCAAGTTTCTCCCACAATTCTTCGCTACCCACCTAGAGACAGAGAGAGAGAGAGCGAGAGAGAGAGGGGGGGGTCACCTACCCATCCAATGACGCTCTCTCTTTCCCACTCACCTATCTTCCGCTTTCTCTTCTGCCCTCCCACACCCAGACCTCATTTCCACACTAGATACTAATGCAGCTACTGAAACACTTTGTTCTGCCCTCACCTCTTCTCTCAACAGGCTCTGTCCCCTCACTCCCAGACCTGCCAGAGCCACACCACCCAGCCCATGGCTCTCAGACACCCTTCGCAACCAGAGAACTGAACTAAGAGCAGCAGAAAGAAGATGGCTGAAACATAAATGCCAGAACGACCTTGAAGACTACCAGAGGGTACTGTCATCTTTCTCCTCAGCAATCACAGCTGCAAAAACATCTTACTTCCATGAAGATCAACGGCATCACCGACTGTCGCTAGCTATTTAGCACCTTCTCTACTCTTCTTAACCCCCCACCCCCTCCCCACCCATCCTCTCTTACAGCTAATGACATTGCATGTTTCTTTCAGGAAAAAGTGACAACAATCAGTCAACAGTTCACGTCATGCACAGATGTCCAGCATCCACCTCTACAATACGAGACCTTCTCCACATTCAGCCTGCTTCCAGAAACCGAGGACTCCAAGCTTCTTCTATCAAGCCACCTAACCACCTGCCCCTTTGACCCCATTCCTTCTCACCTTCTCCAGGCAATCTCACCTACAATCATGCCGTCACTGACCCAGCTTGTGAACTCATCACTGGCATCTGGAATATTCCCAGCAACTTTCAAGAAGGCCAGGATGTCACCACTACTGAAGAAGCACAACATGGACCCCTCCCAGGCAGCTAACTACAGACCGTTTATCTCCAAAATCCTTGAACGTGCGGATTATAACCAACTCTCCACTTTTCTCTTACAGAACAACCTTCTAGATCAAAACTTTAAGAGAGACCACTCCACTGAAACAGCCCTGCTAAGTGTGGTGAACTCCATATGGATGGCGAGAGCTACCAACAAGTCATCAGTTGTCATACTGCTGGACTTATCTGCAGCATTTGACACGGTCAGTCACCGACTGCTCCTCTACACCCTCTCCAGTCTCGGCATCACTGGAAGGGCACTCAACTGGTTCACCTCCTACCTCACAGACAGATCCTATGAGGTAGCCTGGAGTGGGGAAGTATCGACTCCTCCCTGTTGTTCCTCAGGGATCGGTGCTTGGCCCCCTCCTCTTCTTACTCTACACAACTTCACTGGCCCAAGTCATCAATTCACATGGTTTTTCTTATTATTGCTATGCCGATGACACCCAATTGTACCTCTCTTTCCCACCAGGCCATGACACCATCTCCTCCAGAATCACAGCATGCCTCACAGACATCGCAGGCTGGATGAAGGATCGACACCTCCAGCTCAATCTCTCCAAGACTGAACTCCTCAAATTCAAGTCCTTGATGCTCACCTACAAAATCATCGATGGATCATCCCCTGGCTACATGACATCACTCATCCAGACCTACACACCCACCAGGTCACTCAGATCAGCAAGTGAACTCCGACTGGAGATTCCATCCCCTCGTGGAATCAAACACCACACCAGACTCTTCACCTTCATTGTTCCTCAATGGTGGAACGAGCTGCCCAGAGATACAAGATCAGCTGAGTCTCTCTCGACATTCAAGAAGCAACTCAAGACTCAATTGTTCCGCACCCACCTCAGCACATAAGCCTAGTGGTCACACATGAACTACTGCTTCCCGATAAACTGACCAGATGTCATCCAGAAAATAATGATCCAGTTAGTTTTTTATTGTAGCTTTTACCTTAGCAGTTGTCAATTGGTATACTGTAGTAGTTTTTGTAAACACCTGGCAAACGTATCTATTGTTGTAGTAGCTCTCTGTAGTTACTGTAAGCACTTGGCATATGTATGTAGTTATTGAAGTTGCTCTCTGTAGCAGTAGAAGAACTTGGCGTGTTTATTTATTGCAGTAGTTGCCCTCGGTAGTAGTATAAGCACTTGGCGTATATATGTATTACAGTAATTGCGTCTGTTATTTATTTTATAACTACGAGCAATGTGTTGATCTTCCGTGTAGCACCACCCTCAATGTTACTCTATGCAATGCGAACGCTTGATTCTTTCCTCTGTCCTGGAAGTCGCTTTGGATAAAAGCGTCAGCCAAATGAATAAATGTAAATGTAAATGTAAATGTACATTGTTCTTCTGTGGCCGCAGGTACAAAATGTGTTTAGATAATTAATTCATTCATTCATCCATTCATTTATTTATTTATTCATTTATTGTATGTCCCTTATCTCTTGGCTCCTGCAGATTCTCTGGGGAAAAAGAACCAGATCTGGGCTGTGCAGGTCGATAGCAGCGGCAGGAACAGATGGTATTTCCTCTGGTCATCAAAAGGTTATTTTATACCTGATCACTGCTATTGATTGCCAACCCCCCCTTTCTCTCTTTGGCTCTTAGCTGGGAGAGAATCTATATGCTGGGTATTTATTTATTTATATATTTATCTCTTTTTTTACGTAGGGAATACATTGCACTGGGTTTGGGCAAATAAGTGGGTGTTTAATGTGGATTTGAGGCCAATCCTGAGAAAATGGGCAATGACGCTACCGTAGCTTTCACTATAAACATCAGAGCCCTTTATGAGGAAGAACTGAAAAAAAAAGAAAACAACAACTTTCTCTGTGCTATTTTTATGTCTATGTGTGTTTGTGTGTCAATCCATCTGTCTGTCTGTCTATCTATGTCCATCCATTTGTCTATCTACTGTCTATCAAACTGTCTGTCTGTGTCTTTGTAACTGTCTGTTTGTATACCTGTGGTTCTGACTATTTATCTGTCTGTCTCTTGCTCTGCCTGTCTGTTCTATTAGTCTGTCTTTATGTCTGTCTATCTGCCCATCTTTCTGTCTATCTATCTATCTATCTATCTATCTATCTATCTATCTATCTATCTATCTATCTATCT
>JBBPDA010047263.1:0-14029 GCA_037974385.1 Arnoldichthys spilopterus
TAGTGCCCGGGCTGGGACTCGAACCTGAGACCTTCAGGTCTCAAAGGCAGTGTCCTAACCACTAGGCCACCACTGCCGAATATATCATATCATACTGGTTGTTACCACACACAGTAATTTTAGCAGACACTAATCATCACTGTACTGAGTGTGATCATTTTTTCAGATTTGGTTTTGAAGGTCTGACTACAAAGCCTACAAATATTTTGCAACACATTGTATGACAAGTATATACTTGTAACAACACAAGTATTGTTATTGACACAACCTTTCTTTGTTTCGTCAAATAGCAAAAACATGGCAAAAACATTTTTTTATGCAGGCTGTTTTGTTTGGACAATTCAGAGACAGTTTGGACATTTTCATCCCACTATACCCAAAAAAAAACCCCTGCAGAATACTAGAGGGTTCAAGGGAATCCTCACATTATTAAATATGTTTATGAGCTTTTATTTTGGCAAGTAGAAGCAGTATATAATTGTCAAAAAACAACAAAAAACTATCTTTCCATTTTTCACAAGTATGGTTTAATGGTTGGCTAGCATTTCCAGCTAAGTAAAGCATTTTGCACTTGCTAATGTAATAAAAAAAATAAATACGATACTGTTAAAAAAGTGTAAGAAATTATGTGATTAACAATATTTCTTTTCTTAACACTATTCTGTGTTGAGAAAAGAAAAACCATTAGTAGAAAATCAAAAATCAATACTCCATTTGTCAAAGTTGAACTCTGTCACAGATTACCTTTAGGGTGTTTTCCACAACAAAAACATAGCTGAGTGGTAGGTCTAGCTAAGTTTACAGCAAGCATAAACAGCTGCTTGTGACTGAGCAATGCATGGTCCAGTCAAATGTCCCCTTTGTCTGTCAAGCTGTAATGGGACATTTGGACATCCTTGTTAATTTGTAATGCTGACAAATTTTCACCACATATGTTTGCATTAAGGTCGTTATGTGCAGCTTGTATATTTATCATGCATGTAATATGTAAATAGACCTATGATGTCACTCACTGTGAGAAATGTAAGCCAGGCAGAAACTGTATAAAAAGGCAATGGGAACCTCTTATTTTCATTATATGTACATGGTCCATTGTTTACCAGCTTGGTCATCTATGTTCACATGATGTCAAAGAACATCCTGGCTGGTGATATGTCACAACCAAATTGGAACTGGTAACTGGTAAAGCCATTTGAATGCAATTTCGCCATGATGTCCAAGTTTTCAAAGACTGTCTGATCACACGCTAAGCCACACTGAGTGATGAAATTCAAGGGCAAGACTGTGATTTGACAGGTAGAAGTCTAGCTGATAAGCCTACCTGGCAAGAGTCTTTGCCACCAAAGCGAGAGCCTGCACAGATCATGTTTTCATTGACCCTTGGGCCGTAGTAGATCTGACAGTAGCTGATGAAGTCCACATCCACGGTTCGCAATACAGGCGACAGGTAAAAGCTGTAGAGGCTTGTGACTCCCCATCCACTCACAGTGCAGCGGGTGCTGAAGTCCATAGGAGCCATATCCACATCTGAGAGAGGAGCTGGCTGAACATAAGCATTCAACAAGGCTGGACGACTCAGCTGAGAACACAACACAACCATAGAGAACAGAGAGGCTTTTTTTTATATCACACTTTTGACACATTTGAAAAAAATATATATTTATATTGTATTTCATAACTTCTGATCAAATTTGAAAGGAAATAACAATTAATTACAATATGTGTCTTTACGTGTACACTATGTATTTTCTTCCCTGAATATCTGAAATGTTGAATTAAGCTTTTCTTAAATATTTTTTGGTGTCTGCTTTGCAATATTTAAATTTTACAAGTTACAGCACTGTGCACAAGTCCGAGACCACCCATTCAGTTGTCAAAAGTGTTTATTATTTTGTGAATTGAAAGTCAATTATTTTCATGCCCCTTGCTCAGGGGTGCAGCTAAAAATTTTGGGCCCTATGAAAAAATATAATATTATGGCACAATCTTATATAATATTCTTAGGGCCCCCTAACAGTTCTGTGCCCATGGAATCATCCTATCAACTGTACAACACCTGGTAGACCACCAATACTGTCCCCCTCAGATAAACAACACTTAAAGTTTTCATCTTTGGAAGTGAGAAGAGAATCATGCTCCATTTTTGTTACAGTCTGTAAAAATCCACAGGTGTTTCAGTCCATGTGTCCACTGTTAGGAATTGACACACTGCTGTTAAATAAGCCGTTAATGAGAAAAGGAACTGAAAAAAAAAACTTCACTAGAACATCAAAACATTTGAGATGTTAAGGAAAATTTTACAGAGCGAAAAGCATAAATGTATAATTGGGATTAAGCAGAAAGCAGAAAATGCAGCTGACTTCTGAACTATGAAAAATGTAAAAGCCTGGAATAAATGGAAGATGTCTGAAAAGAATGGAAGCTATAATAAAGGATACACCAAATACTGAAACATTAAATGTTATATGTATTTCTAGAGGTTTCTGTGTCATTTTCTGCTTTTTTCCTGACACAAAAATTATTAATATTTGTACAATATATACATAGAATACATACTATACTATACTATACATACATTTTATACATATATACTATCATATATCATATCATACATGCATAAATGTATAATAAAATAAAGAATGCATGTGATTTCTGTTCTGCACTTTATGGTTGTCTTGTACTTTGTTGCACCATGGGTCTAAGAGGAACTTTATTTCAACCTTACTGTGTACTTGTATATGGACGGGCTGACAGAAAACATTTCTTTGGTCTTGAATCTTGAACAACTTTGGTTGTTTTGCTAGTAAAAGTTGATCAGTTTTGCACAGAAGCTGCTGTAACTTGTAATATTTTAATATTATGAAGCAGACTTGTACTTAATGGCTGTTTTGGCTAGAAATTCAATCACCTGTACAGTGAAGTGAAGTGAAACTGACTTATTTGTCATTGTAAACACATTCAGTCACACAAAGTGCACCACAACGTGCAAATGTGGAGCAGTGGTCAGCTATGAGAAGTGCCTGGGAATGGGACAGTACTTAAGGGTACTTCAGTGGAACTGATAAAGCTGATAAAGTCTTGACCCCTCTCTTGTTCTGCTTACCTTGAGGAGCATGATGTCACCATTGTAGGTTTTAGGGTTGTAAATAAGACTGGTTACAATTCGGGACACATTGTATACTTGCTCGTATCCATCCTCAACAGCAAGGTTATGCTCACTCAGAATCACCTGAATGACATTACTCCTGTGCAGCAGAGAGCATATCAAGAAAATCTGAAATTTCGCTTACATCACATGTACGGTATATTTGGGACGCTGTGTAAATTTGATGATAAAACTACTATTTAACTAAAAAACCGAACAAAGATAACATATCAAATGTGGAAACTTAGAAATGTTATTGTTATATCTTCATTTAGAATTTGATGCCAGAATTTGCAACGTTTTCCCATATTATCCCATGATATGTTGTCTTTGTTAATTTCTTAATGGAATACAAGTTTACAATTTTTCTGTTTTTTTTATTTACATTTTACACTGTGTCATTTTTTTTTAAAATGGTTTTAAAAATGGCTTTGTTTTTTTTATTTGTTTTTACTTGGCTATATATAAAATGAGGTTTGCTCCTAAATGTTAATTCATTATTATCTGTAGGCTCTTAGCCACTTTTCAGGTCGTGTAACATGCTTTGACATTTTTAAATATTTCACCTTTCTAGGAAACGTTTATCTCAAAGTGTCACCTGTGCACCAGTAATTTAGAATGTCGTTCTCCTATTTTTATTTATCAACTTTAAAAATACACTTTAAAAACTATTTACAGAGGTGCCATGAAATTGTAAAAAAAAAAGAGAACACAATCAACATTTCTCAATGATCCTGAGCTCTGGAGCTTATCTACATAGGGGATGGCTACACATAGATGATTGAAACATGCAGAAATTTAATGTGGTTTGATTACTAAAATGTTACAATCCCAGAATAAAGCAAGACTGAATAAGTAGGAGACACAACACTCTCTAGCATCTCTGCTTAGGGAATTTGGGTTGAGAGGGTTGGGGTGGAAGATACCATTATCTACCTGTTACATTGGGCCTACAGATACTTCGACATGCCAGGTGGTACCCCAAGGATGATGTTCTTTGACTTCTGAAGTGCCTTCAACACCATCCAACAGACCCGACTGGGGAACACACTATCTGCAATGCAGGTAGATGCTCCCCTAGTCGAGTGGATTATGGACTGACTGGTAGGCCACAGTATGTGTGGCTAGAGGGCTGTGTGTCTGACACTGTGATGTGTAGCACTGGAGCTCCTCAAAGGACAGTTCTGTCTCCATTTCTTTTTCACCTTGTACACAACAGACTTCTACTACAACACAGAGGGCTACCATCTTCAGACATTCTCTGATGACTCTGCTGTAGTGGGAGGTATCAAGAAAGGTGGTGAGACTGAATACAGGAGGGTTGTGGATGGTTTTGTTGACTGGTGTGAGCTGAATCAGCCGCAGCTTAATATCAGCAAAACCAAAGAGCTGGTGGTTGACCTGAGAAGACCACAGTCTTTAGTCACCCCTACCCATCAGGGGATGGATGTGGAGATTGTTCAGGACTATAGATACCAGGGAGTGCACACTGACAGTAATTTGGACTGGTCTAAGAACTCACTGGGCACATATCAGAGTTTAGGCTGTGCTTTCTGCAGTGACTCAGATCCTTTAAGGTCTGCAACACCATGCAGCGGATCTTTTATGAGTCCATGGTGGCCAGCACATCTTCTATGCTGTGGCCTGCCGGGGTGGCAGCATGAAGGTGGCAGACATCAAGAGGCTCAACAAACTGATCCAGAAGGCTGGCTCTGTGGTGGGAGTGAAACTCGCTTCCTTGGAGGCAGTTGCAGACTGGAGAATGTTGACCAGACTGACTAGCTTGAGGTGCTCCACTGAACGACACAGAAAATCCTTCCACCCTACAGCCATCAGACTCTACAACTCCTCCTCCTGAATCTCACTTACTTACATAACCAGCTTTTACCATTTATTAGGTTCTGTTATGTATTGTACATATTGTACATTACATTTACTGTGCATTTTAATAGATTTAATTTTTAATTAATCAGTTATGTGCAATATCCTGTCTGCTGCTGCATCTTTTACTGTGTATATTTATATATTACTTTAATATTTATATGAATATGCTAATTTTTATTCTATTTTGGTTTTTCTTATTCAGTCACTTAATGCCTCCTTGTCTTTTCTGTCTGTCTGAGCTGCTGTAACGAACAATTTCTTCTGGTTTTCTGAATCTGAATCTGAATCTGAATTTATTTCTTTTCGAACATATACAGATCTCCCTTTGTGCTTTTATGTTATTTCTAGTGTCACTGACTGTGACTCCTTTCATTTGGACCTTTGTCTATGAATTTTGGAAGATTGAGAGGCTGCCAAACTTTTTCAGTTTAATGTAGTTGACTCTTCGGTTTACACTGTCCATATATCACAAAAAATAATATATTTTACACCTGTTTATTCCCACAAATTCAATCTGAAGTGACATATGAAGGAGCATTTTAGCCCAAACTACCTTTTAAATGATGCACAATTTAGGGCAGCCAATCAGAAAGGAGCTCACTTATGAGCCTCTTTAGTTGTTAGAAATAAAGAGGGGTTGGAAAACTGTCATGTAAGAATGAACTATGGCTGTTTTAGGTAACTAAATAGGAAACTGACCTTAGGGAGAAATTGAAATACAACAAAAATGTAGGAAATGTGCCTTTTAAATAGGATTGAGTATATACTCACGGTCTCCAGCAGTGGGCAGCAGACACCACCCACTGTTGGTGAATGAGAGTTCCTCCACAGTAGTGCATTCTGTCATACTGAAGAGAGGCCTGGTACTTGATGGAGTGAGGCACGACTTCTTGTCCTCCAATAATCCTTTTAGACGCTGTGTCTGATTCATGAAAAGGGGATTGAACACACAAAGTAAATGATATAAATTTGTGTTGCAACTACTAGAAGCTAGCAACAGTGATTGTGAAAACATATAGTTTATGTTTTCACAATCACTGTTGCTAGCTTCTAGTAGTTGCAACACAAATTACTCTATGTACCATTATATCATTTACTTTGTGTGTTCAATCCCCTTTTCATGAATCTCACTCCAAAAGTTTGTAGACAAATGTTTGTAGAAAAATATATCACAGAAATACATGATTTATTAATTAAGGGGAACTTTGTTCTCTCTTTAATGCAGTAACAGCCTCTGGTGCTCTAGTAAGGCATTATACTAGATGTTGGAAAATTGCTGTGAAGATTTTATTGCATTTAGAGCATCATTGAGGTCAGATTTTACTGTTGGATGATTTGTTTTGGACCACAAACACCATTCCAACTCAGCCCAAAAGTATTAGCTTCATCACTCTCAAGAGTATAGTTCCACTATGCTGAAGGACTTTATACCCCTCTAGCTGATGCTTGGCTTTGGGCAGGGTAAGCCTAGGTGCATGTGTGGCTGCTTATTACTGAATACTAATTACTCCTTATTACTGACATCATTGACATAATTTAAGTTAAATACAGTTGTTAACACTTTACTACAGGGCAGAGTCTCTAAGGCTACATGACAATAGTGCTTGGAAGTTTGTGAAACCTTTAGAATATATTTATATTTATTTATATCAATGCTTATAATCTATAAATGCATAATCTACACATTAATTGATTTTCACACAAGTCATAAAAGTAGATAAAAAAAACCCCAATTAAAGAAATGACACATTATATTTGCCACTTACTGAGGAAAATTATCCAATTTTACATATATGTGAATGGCTGCCAGTTGAAGGTGAAAGTCAGTTTTCAATGGGATGACAATTTGAGTGGTCTGATCTCAAAACACGTTTGTGGAAGAGGGTCAATAAGAAAGGAGATTTCTGAGGAACTCAAAAAAGAGATGTTGATGCTCATCAGGCTACGAAAGGTTCTGAAATCATTTCTGTGGAGTCTGGACTCTACCTATCCATAATTCAACAAATTGTGTACAAATGGAGAAATTTTATGGCTTTTATGATCAGTGGTTGACCAAGTTGAAGAAGTGTAGTACTCTGCAAGGTCACAAAGGAGCCCAGGATAACTTCTAAACAACTTATGGCCTCTGTCATGTTGAGGAATGTCAAAGGTATTGACCCCACTGTCAGAAAAACACTAAACAGCAATGACATGGCTGCAGGGAGCCGCTGCTCACCAAAAAGAACATTGCTGCTTGTAAATAGATTGATAAAGATGGACAACCAGATTTTGATTTAAATGAGAACTATTATATTCATAAAAGCTTATCCAATCTGTGAAACATGATAGTGGGAGTATCATGGTTTGGGCCGGTTTTACTGCAACTGTGCAAGGACAGCCTGTCACGGAAACAAAGATTTTTAGAAAGCAGACGCAGTGGTGGGTGATTTTAAGGTTTTTTTTTTTTTTAAATAAACGAGATATTAAGAAACTTCAAAATACATAAAACGGTACTGAAGGGAAAAACAAACAGGGTACAGGAACAGCAAGGAAAATGACGACAGGAAAGACAAAACGACGACTACACGGAGAATACAAAGGCAGGCAGGACGACATAAAGACATACAATAACCACCCATAACTGAACCAAACACAGGGGTTTAAATAGTGAATACAGACAAGGGACAGCTGAAAAGTGGTGAGATGAGATGAGGAGACACAGCTGTGAGGCAGGGCAAGGGCGTGGCTAGACACACCAAAACCAATGACAGGAGCACATGGCTACCAAAACAAATACAGAGACAGGACACGTGGGCATGACATGTTACACAGCCTGCCATTATTGATGGAACAATGAACTCTGAATTATGCCAGCAAATTCTAAACTGAATCTCAAGAGAAAGTAAGTCATACCGCAAAACAATGACTTTAAACACACTATTAATTTTACAAAAGAATGGTTAAAAAGAATGAAATGACCATGTCAAAGTCCTGCCTTTAATCTTATAGAAAGGAAACACGTGACCAACATTCCAGAGTTAAAGCTGTTATGTACAGAAAAATCAACTAAACCTTCTAATGGGCAGGACTAGTCAACAGCATAGAATCAGAATCTGATAGCAAAGATTTACTTACTTTTGGCCAGATATGAAATATTTCATACTTTTTCTCAATAAATAAATGGCCATGTAAATAGTTTTTGTTTGATTTATTTAATTGTTTATTTCTCTTTTTGTACCTTAAGGATTTTTTGTGAAGATTTTATGATGTTTTAGGTCATATTTAGGCAGAAATATGAAAAACTCTAAAGAGTTCACAATCTTTCAAGCCCATTTGTACATACAGTAAACTTTTCATGACAACATTTATGAAGGCTTATTTCCACAATCGTCTTAACACTTCCTGGGGTTAAACTCAGAAAGGCAACATTTTGTTGCTGTATGTTGATTGTTGTAAAAGGCTTATGTAGGTGTAATGTAACCTTACAACTGCTGCCATTGTGTGTAGTGTTACCTAACATTTCTTCCTAAGAGTTTTTCTTATGACAAAGACGATTTGTGTTGCACAAGTGATTGTTTTTTTGGTGACTTTGCCTTTGGTTGGCCTATTATATCACCAGAAAGGCCTAGTGTGCCTCACAAGGATTGTCCCTCTATAATATTTACACTGAAAAAATCAGAAAACCTGGGAATGAGCTGTTTATTCTAAATGAGGCACCTACCTTGGATTGTAAGAGTGAAGATGAAAACCACTTTGACCCAGATTTGAGCCGTTTCACCAGCACGTAGGGAAGACATGAGTGTGATAAAAGCTGGATGTCATATAAGAAGAAAGCGTGTCATCGTATTATTTACAAAGACAGCCATGCAGTTCACGTCTGTTTGCATCTCGCATATCTTCATGTCAGCCTGATTTATCACACTGTGTTGCTGGAAGTTGGAACTGAAGGCGTTTGTCAGTGAAGTGTAGTTTAATTACAGTAACTGACATAGATGAAAAATGTACAAGCCTCCATATTCCCCATGAACTTAATGTCATTTTAAGTTTAATGTGGCAGGAAGTCACACAGGGAACTCAAAAGCCCTTTGAATGATGTCAAAAAAAATGAACAAAAGCTTAATTACTCACCATAGACAGCCTCTTGGTCCTGGGATAGGTGCAGCTGGGACTGCTCACCCTTCCCTTAATGCTTTTATAACAGGCCCCTGCCCCTTTGTGTGCAGCTTTTGTCAGCATGCTGTGCCGTCCCAGAATGAACTGAGGCCATGGCACAGAGCTTGACCCAGTACATGACAAAGCAAAGGGGTCCCTTGGCATCCTGTGAATGATTCCAAGCTTTCTTCTCTGTCTCATGGTGCCAGCTGTGGGTGTGGAATTCAAAGGCCTGTGGGGACGAAGGCATCAAGGTTTATTGTCATGGCCAAAGATGTTCGATGTGCTGCAGGTTTGGGTTACAGAAATAAAGCAGTTCACTGTGGGGGCAAGAGGCTGCTCTAGTAATACAGAATGGCTCATATGGTTCTTATGCATCTGGATTTGAGATGGGGGATATTTGTATTGAAAGGAACAAAGGAAAAAACCCAAACTACTACAAACACTTATTTTTCTATAATGAGATACTAATTTCACAGTTTCATCTTTTTCCTTAAAGTCACACTAAATCATAATGCCATAATGTCAATAATGACAAAATAAAAATTAAGAACGCCTGAGAACAGATAACACTTCCTTATTTATTTTATTTTTTAACATATTCAGTCTTTTTTTTTTTTTACATCTAATGTTTTGTACATCTGCAGTAAATTGTAGATTGTCCCAAGTACTTGGGCTCCATGGACTTTGTGGTCTGAGGCCTCCACAAGGCTTCTGGGGGCTTGTCACACTGGCCTGGTCAATAATTCATCCCTGCATGTTTTCATTTGGCAGATGCCCTCATCTGTATGTGTTATTTGCATATTTTTATTTATTTATTTATTTATTTATTTATTTATTTCCTTTAAAAAGCAAGTCACCCAAGTCACCACTTGCTTTGGCATAGATGGAATTTGTCATCTTAATATCATGATATAAATTAAGTCACTTAATTATTGTAGTGTCTTAAAACTATCATAGTATTATATGACTATTCATAGTTTTGTTGTTCATTTGCAGACCCACTGGGTTGAAAATCCAACTCTCCTTTAAAAGCACTTGGCAACTTGTCCACAGCATCATCCGTTTTCCTCACACCATTCCATTACTCTGTTAGCTGAAGTGAAGTTAATTAGATAATGTCAGCAGTAATGCAAAATTCAGCAACAAAACTTGACATAATTTCCTTTTCATACCACCAATAATGGAAGCTTTTTTATAAGGTATACAATACTGTAAACTGTTTCATAATTCAAAACCTTAGTGCTCAATTTGCCAACTCGGCTTCATGTAGCAAACCACTCTGTGTTATACACGTGTTTACATGAATGCTAATGTAACTTTGTTACTTTGCTAGATTGCTCATTAGCAAACTATAGGGTACACAGTCATCAAGGTTACTAAGAAATTGGTTAGTGAGATATTTAGAGTAGTTACATAGTGGTTAGTGAGAAATTCATATTAGTTACTGGATAATTTAGTTTAAATTTAGTGGTTAGAGAGCACAAATTCATAAAATTACACAAGATTTAATACAATCAAAGCTAGGTAATTAGCTCACGGTGGTTGGCCTTGCTGATGAGAAGTGTGCTCAGGTTATTGTGGCTGCTACTGTAGGGGCAACACACTTCAGTGTGTCAGTGAGAAAATATTAAAACACTTTTAAAAAAGAGAGTCTGTTTTTTATGCTCTGACTTCCTTCATGAGTGTGACACAGATTGTGGAAATGACTCAAAGTGATGTCATAATTATTCTCTATGTTTCTCTAATTATGGGATGCACTATCCACACCTTCAAAAATCCTTCAAATCAGTTACAAAAATGTATTTTTAGACATGCCACCCTGCAAAAACTCATTTAAGGGAATTTCCAATGTCTCCCAGCCCTCAAACCGAGCCATAAGGGTATATGCATGCAGGGTATTTGATATTATATTATATTATATTATATTATATTATATTATATTATATTATACGTCACAAAGTGTTTTTTATTCTATCACAACTTTATGTAAGTCCACAGCAAGTTTGACCTCATCATGTAGAGGAAGACAGAGTGGCTGTGTTTTAGGCCAAGCGAAATTACAGTTTTCCAAATAAAATTTGCAATAAAATTTAAATATTTGTACGGACCTGTCCACATCAAACCAGAAGGTGTCCACAGGTGTCCTTGTCACTTTAATTTCATGAGATATATTCAGTAGTTCAGGTAAAATTCTATTCTAAGACTTTGTTCTGAATATTCATTACATGCACTAGGAACTCTTCTTCATGGCAGAGAAAGCAGTGGCTTGAGGGGGCGGCCCATAGGGCAGAAAGCCAAGTAAGCCCAGGTCATGCAGATGAGGTGGCCAGGAAGAGTGTGTGTGTGCCGCATAGGATCTCATGAGAAGCACAACAGGTCAGCTGGAAAAAAAGCTTGCGGTCAGCACCTGAGGGAATGGAGCATAGAGGAGGGAGGGGATTCAATTCAACTTTATTTTCATTATATCAGTACAGCGTGACGAAAAACATTCTCACACTGAAGTGCAGGGGAGTCACACTGTTAAAGGCAGCAGTATACAGTTCAACACTGTTCACACAGTGCTGTCACAACACAAAGACTATTATACTATATACAATCACATTCAGAGGTTTGAAACCCCTGTTCTGATGTTTAGAACAAATGTTATTGGTCATGCTGTATTTTGAGAGTCCTCTAGATTACAGTTGTTCACATGGTATGTGAAGAAACTCTACTGAAGGATTAGGGTCAGGTTTAGAATTAGAATTAGAATTAGAATTACTATTAAATTCATAGTAGTTACTGGATAATACATAGTGGTTAGTGGATAACTCACTGAGAAATTCATAGTAGGTACTAAATCATTCATAAATTTTTGAGAGAAATTCATGGAAGTTACTGGACAATTCCTGGTGGCTAGTAAGGGAAATAAAAATGACATTTTAGATGTTTTTGATATGTCCAGAATAATAAACAGAGCTGCAGATAATCCTACACTCACAGTTTAAAAGTGATCTCAGATCTCAAAGCAGAGAACTAAATAAGCCATAATTACAGCATAATATTCATCATATTCATCATCGTTAACTTCTGTCGTTCACAAAATGCTATAAAATATAAGTTAATAGACAATTCAGAGCAGCCGCTGAAAAATGTATAGGATAGTACAACCCCAAATCAGAAAAAGTTGGGATGGTATGGAAAACGCAAATAAGAAAAGAAAGTAGTGATTTCTAAATTTACTTTGACTTGTATTTCCTTGCAGACAATAGGAACACAACAAATTTCTTGTTTTGTCTGATCAACTTCATCTCATTTGTAAATATACATCCTTTCCTGTCATTCAGACCTGCTACACATTCCAAAACAAGTTGAGACAGGAGCAATTAAGAGCTAGTAATGAGGTAAATTGGTTAAATAATGATGTGATTTGAAACAGGTGATGTCAATAGGTGATTGTAATTATGATTCGTACAAAGGTCTTGAAAGGTCTACTCCGTTAGGAACAAAGATGGGCAGAGGATCGCCAGTTTGCCTGAAAATTATTGAAATGTTTAAAAACATTGTTCCTTAAGAAAGATAGGAGGAGATGTGGATATTACACCTTCAACAGTGCATAACATAATTAAAAGATTAAAGTGTTTTTAAAGTGAATTTCAGTGTGTGAAGGACAAGGGTGCAAGCCTAAGCTGAACAACCTTGATCTCCGATCCCTCAGACGGCACTGCATCAAGAATCATCATTCATCTATAAGCGATATCACCACATGGGCTCAGGAAGACTTTGGCAAACCTTTGTCAAGTATCACAATACGTAGTTATATCCACAAATGCCAGTTAAAACTATACTGTGCCAAAAGGAAGCCATATGTTAACAGTGTCCAGAAACGCTGTCGACTTCTCTGGGCTCTGAGGCATCTGGGATGCACCATCACACATTGGAAACGTGTACTGTGGTCAGATGAATCAGTATTTCGGTATTTTTTTTGGAGAAATGGACGCCGTGTGCTCCAGACCAAAGAAGAAAAGGATCATCCAGAGTGTTACCAGCAACAAGTCCAAAAGCCAGGGTATGTCATGGTATGGGGTTGTGTCAGTGCCCTTGGTAAAGGTAACTTGCACTTCCAATAATGCTGAAAAGTACATAGAGATGTTAGAGCACAATATGTTGCCTTCAAGAAGACATCTTTTCCAGAGACGCCAATGCATATTTCAACAAGACAATGCAAAACCACGTTCTGCACACATTACAAAGTCCTGGCTGGGGAGGAAGAGGGTACGGATACTTAACTGGCCTGCCTGCAGTCCCGACCTGTCTCCAATAGCGACAAAGAAGACCCCGTACTGTTGCCCACCTTAGGATTTGTTTGCAGGATAAATGGGACAAAATTACAGCTGAAACACTTCATCACTTGATTCAGCTTTAAGTGT
This sequence comes from Arnoldichthys spilopterus, assembly GCA_037974385.1. Taxonomy (NCBI): domain Eukaryota; kingdom Metazoa; phylum Chordata; class Actinopteri; order Characiformes; family Lepidarchidae; genus Arnoldichthys; species Arnoldichthys spilopterus. The sequence continues at coordinate 13,573 of JBBPDA010047263.1, forward strand.
TGTGAGAAGGAATGGCAACATTACAAAGTGGTAAATGCTTTTCTGTCCCAACTTTTTTTGGAATGTGTTGCAGGTCAGAATGAGAGAAAAGGATGTATATTTACAAATGACATGAAGTTGGCCAGAAAAAACATGAAATATTTTGTGTTAAAATACATGAAATACATGTCAAAGTAAATTTAGAAATCACAACTTTCTTTTCTTATTTGCGTTTTCCATACCATCCCAAATTTTTGGGGTTGCAGATATTGAATAAATCATAATGATTACTGTAACATTGTAACAGTGGTTACTGGATAATTCATAGAGGTTAATGAGAAATTCATATTAGTTATTGAATCATTTATTTTGATTATAAAAACATTCTCTGTGGGTATAATTCAAGTCAAGTCAAGTCAAGTCAAGTCAAGTCAAGTCGGCTTTTATTGTCATTTCAACCATATACAGTTCACACAGT
>JBBPDA010047283.1:0-14026 GCA_037974385.1 Arnoldichthys spilopterus
GGGTTCCCTGGGGTGTGCGGTTTTGGGTACTGGGACCACACACAAGGTTTTCCACAGGGTTGGGACTTTCTCCAGGCTCAGGTTGAAGATGTGTAGAAACCACCATCTATCATTCCCAAACATCGCAATACCACCACCCTTCTTCTTACCACTCTCTTTAGCTCCCCTGTCCACTCTCAGCAGTTGAAAGCCCTCCAGGGTGATGTGCGAGTCAGGGGTGTGTTCATTTAACCACAAACACATCAGGCTGCACTGCTGGTACTATCTGCCGGCAGTCAGGTTAGTGCCGTTAGTTCTACAATTTTGTTGGCGAGTGATCTTAGGTTTCCCATTATGACAGACCGAATGAATGTTTTGTACCATCTCTTCCATTCACTGCACTTTGCGCCAGCTCTGCAGCCCCTCCTCCTTCTCCTGAGTTCTGCTGGGATCTCTGCTCTGACTGCGGGGAGCACCTTCGCATCACGCAGCGCTAATAGCTGTTCCAGGGTGTAAACAATGGAGCCATGGCTGAACGGATCTGTAGACGCGGTTACAAACAGTCCAAAAAAGAGTAAACAGACTATAACTAGCTTACCCACATGCATGTTTATGGCCACGAAACCTTTGTTTAGGATATTAACGCAGTAGAAAACAAAATAAATGTTGCCTAATTAACCTAATTAGATACTAAATGTTCTTCCAGTGGTTTCTTTTTAGTACCACTTACTTTTCCTGCATTTTGCTGCTCTGTCCCAACTTTTGAGTTCTTGCCTTCAAATTCAAAATAAGCTAATATTTTTCATGAAATAATAATATGTCTTACTTTCAGCATTCAATGTTTTCCATGTTGTATTGTGAAAAACATTTTGCACAGCATCCCAATTTGTTTTGTCTGATGTGCAACTAGAGTACCAATTTCTGGGTTTCCAGTCATTGAACTTGGGCTGACTGGACTTCCTATCTATCAATATGATTGTAAAAGTTACAATAATAGAATATGTGGTGCCTCCACTGACTAAAACGTGTACTCATAATGTTTCAGTTACCTATGTACCTGCCCAGAAAAATGTCACTGTCACAGCCTGAAATGAATGCACCAACAGTTCTGTTTACAGGCTTAAACAGAAATAATATTAAATTCTCCTGGCTCATGGGGATCTCCTTAAGCAACATAAGCACATGAAGTGGACCAACTTTCAGTCCCTGTATCTCTTGACCACATTACATTCTGTACTTTCATAGCAGTGACTAATTGTGATCATATTATCATATAGATATCAACTATAATACTGAAAAAATAAAAATGCACCAATAGTCTTTGAATTAAAAGTAGTCATTTTTTGCAACCAATTGGCTATTACAATGGGGGAAAACTCAAATCTGTTGGAAGTAGCATTGGGTCAAATTAAAGAAAAAACACCAATCTGTCAGTATAACTTCCAATTTCCTCAACTCAATCTCCAAATAAAAAAAAACAGTCACCTACTGCCTCCTTAGTTCATAGCTTAAAGTTAAATCCTTCTTTCACAATGTCCACACTCTTGGATGTTTTTTCCTCTTTTCCATCACAAACAATATACATAAAGGGCTCTACACAAGTATGACAATATAAACCATAACTATTATACTATTATATAATAATAACACAAAACACATAATTCATGTTGAGAAACATCATATTGGATTATTCTTACAATTAACAACAAAGAGTAAAACAAAATGGTTTATCAAAGAGTTGCACATCTTACCAGCAACACAGAAAAGCAACATGGGTTCAGACATCATATGTGTAATGTGCCAGGATTAACAAACACGTGAAAATGAGAGAAGACCCAAGAGCTGGGTAGGACGAATAGAAAACTGTGTCAGACCGGGATTCGAACTCCCGACCTTGTGTGTGTTGGGCGAGCACGTTACCGCTGTGCCACCTGCCTGACACAAGGTGTATTTTTTAAAAAAGCGTATGAGAGGTCTGCAGAGAGGAAGGGCACAAAACCGACGTAACGTTCACTTGAAAGCTTGTTTTGCTGGCCGAGTGCCACACAGACAGAGCTGCTGTTTGAATGCTAAATGGGAACTATGAAATTAGACTGCAGCGAGGGTGAGTGGTGGTGCCGACTAGCGAGAAACAAAACTAATAAACCCTCAACCGAGAAATTCCAAACAAACCTTATTTCATGCACACACGCACACCCAAAACACTCACATTCAGGCATGCACTACTGCCACACTTGGGCTAGAGAGGGGGCAGAGAGTGTGGGGAAGAAAAGAGAGTGTGAGCTCATATTTAGTGAAAGTTCTCTCAGAATATAATGTTTTTTTGAGCTCTCAGCAGAACGCCACATGAGACCTTCGAGGGCTAGTCTAGCTGAGCAAAAGGGGAAAAGAGAAAGGGAGACCCAGGGACAAGCCGAAAGCCTTTACCATATTACCAGCTGAGGAGTGAGAGCACACAGGTGCAAGCTCACGCCACATATCACAAGGATTCAGCAATGACCAGTGGGACACGTAGGAATATAAAGGGTTGAGCCTAGGTGGCAATCATCACCGCTGATTGCCCTGCTTGGCCCTGTGCTGAGTCCCTCTGCCGGTCTGGTGTGGGGTAGCGCCCCTTTGCTGCCTTCTGCTGGACGGCATGGGTGCTACTGTTACAATATGCAAGACTTAACTTCAGTTCTCCTCAAAATGTAGCTCTTTTGTTAAGCACTCTGGGCATCACAGTTGTATGTATGTAAACACAATTGATATCAATGGAAGAATAAAACAATATGTCAAAATTACACAGTTTTATTCAGATATTTTCAATTAAATCAAAGATTTGGGGTAAGAATGCTTTCCACCACACACCTGTAGAAAGAAGTGAGAACTGGTGGGCCTTTTTCACAAGCCAGGTTGTGTTGGTGTTCTTGTTGACATGTACCCCCAGACATAGGAGGAGACCACCTCAACTGCTGCCCCATTGATGTAAAGGGGTGCAGGGGTGTTGCTGTTCTTCCTGAAGTCCACAAATCATCTCCTTTGTTTTCTTTACAAACTTTTCTTACAAAGTTACAAACTTAACTATATGATTGCTCATATACTTGGCTGAGCAATTGTGGGTCAGCAGTGTGTACAATGGGGGGCTGCAGATGCACCCCTGGTGGGAGCCGGTTTTGGGGACAAAGGGGTAAATGAAATGTCATGGATTTCAGCAGATTGGGGCCTGTTTGTAAAAAAAAGTCCAGTTCCCAGTTACATGGGGATGGTTTTAGTTTAAGTAGTGACAGTTTGTTTTCTGTGTTTGTGGAATGATAGTGTTAAAATCCAGAAAGAGTAGTCTAACATATGAGTCTTTGTTCTCCAGATGGGTGAGAGCTGAGTAAAGCACAGATGAGATGGCATCTGCAGTAGAGCAATTCTGTCTGCATGTGTACAGTTGGGGGTCTACAGAAGTGTCAATGGACTTGCTGTGCCATGACCAAATGTTCAAAGTACCTAATGATTATTGGGGTGAGTGCAACTGGGCAATAGTCATTCAGACATGACACTGTTGAGCTCTTTTAGACTGGGATAATAGTGGTAGTTTTCATGTAGGGACAGTAGCCTGCGAGAGTAAGATGTCAGTTAGTACTTCAGAGAGCTCATGTGCACAATACCTGAGAACGTGGCCTGGGATATTATCCGGGCCTGCAACCGGTTGACTTTCTGTGGGGACCTTCTAACATCTGTTATGGTCATGCTGAAAGGCTGGTAACCAGGAGATTGAGTGAGTCTGGAGACAGGTATTCTTGAAGTGAAGTGAACTGAAGTGAAAGTGCCTTCCTGAAATGAGTTTTTGCAGGTTCGAATATCTGGGAATGTGAGATTTTACATATTTTACTTGAACTTTTTGAAAACTTCTGTTGGTATAAAGCTTTAACTTTGCAGTGATCTACTTTATGTAACTTTTTTATTTGTTTTCTGGATACTTCATGATGGCATGCTGAGAGGAACCAGATACTGTTAAACCAATCCACAGCAAGTCTCCTGAAGTGCCATCTTCAGAACCCAGTGCCCAGTTAGGCCCGAGGCTAACGCTGATTCATCTTTGTTACTGCGCATGATGGAAATGATGAACATAATGTGCTTGGATATTATCAGCAGGGTTGAATCCATCGTCTCAAGGACATTTAAAAAAAGATAACGGCTCTAAGGGCCCTCACCCCATGTCAACTTCATGGGAAAATTGCAGGTGCTGCATTGAGATGAAATGACTGACTGTGAGATTTTGGTGTTTCTGGTGTCTAATTGTTTAATAAAACTTTGTATAAATCTTTTTGATGATTAGCCTTAATTATTTGGCTCAGTTATTAATACTTTTATTACTGAGCACTTCAATAGATGTAACATTATTTCACTATTCCAATGCTGTAGTAAGTGTAGGTTGTTTAGATTGCAGGAGGCATGGTAGTTAGTTTACATAATGCATGCTTTTTGTTCTGGGGGATGCTTCTGCTGGAGTTTGTGGGTGGTGGGGTGGGGTGGGGAGAGGTAAGGGTATATGTGTTTTTGTCACATATATATAAATGTTATATATTTTTTATATGTGTTTTTGATTTTCATTTTTTGGGCAAGTTTTTGCCTTGTGTCACGACCTGATGGTTCCCGTAGGAATTTAGGACACTAGTGCAGGTAAATTAGATGGTTTTTATTAGACAAATCCAAACTTCCAAAAATGATCCAAAAACACGGCAGACAGGGCAATCAGAGAAATGGCAAAATTTGTGGTCAAAGTCTAGGTCGTGGGATAAGCAGGGTTCAAAACACAGCAAACAGGTATATCAAGGGGCAATGCAAAAATCAGAATCCAAGTAATCAAAAAATGGTCAAAATCCAAGAAAATCCAATACTAGAAAATGCTCAGAATCGTAGTGTAAACTGACGAGACCTCGCAACTAGCTGCGGGTCTCTCTCCTAATTGAGGACCTGCCCTGATGTCCCTGAACGAGCCCCACCTGGGAGGGGCGTGGCCAAACCTAGTATTCAGGAGAAGCTGACCGTTCACGGCCTCTAGAGGGAGCCACAGCTCCCCTTACAGTACCCTCCCTCTGATGCTCGCCTCTCGAGGCGACCAAAGACCAACCCCTGGTTCGAGGACCAGGGCGCTCCGGGCGCCTCCTGTGAAAGTCGGCAGTCAGTTCGGGGTCCAACACGTTGGCTGCAGGTATCTAGCTTAGCTCCTCTGGCCTGTACCCCTCCCAGTCTATGAGGTATTCCAGGCCCCTCCTCCATCTCCAGCTATCCAGGATGGATCGGACGGTATATGCAGGTGCACCTTCTATGTCCAAAGCCAGCGGAGAAGTCTCAGTAGGTACATCACTGGCCAGGGGACCATTCAGGGCAGGTTTCCAGAGTGACACATGGAAAACAGGAGAAAACCAATAAATGGCAGGCAACAATAATTTGTAAAATACTTCATTAACCTTTTTAAGAATTTTAAATAGTCCAATGTATCTTGGAGTCAGTTTTTTACATGTTTGTTTTAATCTCAGATCTTTCGTAGACAACCAGACCCTATTCCCAGGCTGATATTCTAGAGGTTCCCTTCGAGAGCGGTCGGCCTGCTCTTTCTGTCTCAGAATCGCCTTGGCAATGTTTGTGTGTGTAGCCTCCCAAACCTGTTCGGCCTTTTCAAACCACTCATTGACTACGGGAACCTCCGTACATTGAGCATTCCAGGGGAATAGAGCCGGTTGATACCGCAATACACATTGAAATGAAGTTAACCCCGTCGAGGCACTCTTATGCGAGTTCTGAGCATACTCAGCCCAAGGTAAAAAACTGGCCCACTGAGACTGCTGAATATGACAGTAACTGCATAGAAATCGCCCCAAATCTTGGTTAACCCATTCCACTTGACCGTTAGACTGCGGATGGTACCCAGAAGTTAGGCTAACACTGACCCTGAGTTTCTCCATGAATACTCGCCAGACCCTGGATGTGAATTGTGGACTCCTGTCCAAAACTACATCCTCTGGCAACCCAAAGTATCGAAAAACCTGATGAAACATTACTTCTGCTAATTGGAAAGCTGAAGGTAGTTTGGGCATAGGAATAAACCGACTGGACTTCGAAAACCTATCTACAATTACCAGAATACATGTGTTACCCTCAGAGATAGGTAAATCTGTGACAAAGTCTACTGCCAGGTGTGACCATGGACGTGGAGGTATCGGAAGAGGCCTGAGCTTTCCCACACGGAGTTGACGAGGAGACTTGGTGATAGCACACGTTGAACAGGACTTGACATAGGATTCCACCTGCTCACATAACTTCGGCCAACAGAACCTCTTGGAGACTAAGTCTAGAGTTCGAGCAATGCCTGGGTGTCCTGTGGATGGACTCAAATGCAGCCACTTCAATAACTTGTCCCGCACGGAAGTTGGAACAAAGATTTTACCTTCCGGGCACTCTGCAGGTGCTGGCTCACTCTCGGTCTCTCGCTCAATCTCCTCCTCGATCTCCCACTGAATCGGAGCTACGAACAGGGTCTCTGGTAGAATGTTCTGTGGTTCCTCCAGTACCTGCTTGGATTCATGCATTCTTGATAAGGCGTCAGCCTTTATATTCTGTGACCCAGGACGATATGATATGCTGAATTGAAAATGTGTGAAAAACAAGGCCCACCTGGCTTGTCGCAGATTGAGTCTCTTGGCTGTTCTTAAAAATTCCAGATTCTTATAATCGGTAATAACCACAAATGGCTCCTGAGCCCCCTCTAGCCAATGTCTCCACTCCTCTAGTGCCATCTTAATTGCCAGCAACTCCCTGTTCCCCACGTCATAATTCTGTTCAGCCTGAAACAACTTCTTAGAAAAATAGGCACATGGGTAGAGTTTCTCGGGCTCACCTTGACGTTGAGAGAGCACTACTCCTACTCCAACACTGGAGGCGTCGACCTCAACCACAAACTGCTTGGTGGGGTCCGGATGTCTCAGGTTAGGGGCTGTAGTAAAGCACCTCTTCAACTGCTAAAATGCCTCTCTTGATTCCGGAGTCCACTGAAGTCTTTGTTGTCCATTTCTGGGGTTCTTTAACATAGAAGTCAAGGGTGCTGCAACAGAACTAAAATTTCTTATAAATCTCTGATAAAAATTGGCAAAACCGAGGAATCTCTGAATTCCTTTGACGTTGACAGGCTCCTCCCATTCCTGAACCACACTAACCTTTCCTGGGTCCATCCTGACCCCTTGTGTGCTAATCACATATCCCAAGAATTGTACTACTTCTCGGTGAAACTCACATTTCTCAGCCTTCATGAATAGCTGATTCTCCAGCAACCGGTGGAGTACCGCCCTCACATGTTGAACATGACTTCTTCTGTCAGGGGAAAAAATTAAAATATCATCAATGTATGAGATCACAAATTGTCCCAACATGTCCCTCAGGATTTCATTAAGGAATGACTGGAAAACGGACAGTGCTAGTGGCAACCCATAAGGAACCACTAAATATTCATAATGTCCATTTGTAGTTGAGAAGGCAGTTTTCCACTCCTCGCCTGGTTTAATTCGTAAAAGATTGTACGCACTACGTAAATCCAGTTTGGTAAAGATAGTCGCTCCTCGAATCTGTTCCAATGCCGATGGCACCAAGGGCAATGGGTACGTGAATGGCTTAATTACCAAATTCAGTCCCCGGTAATCTATGCACGGTCTCAGACCACCTTCCCTCTTCTTCACAAAAAAGAACCCAGCTGAGGCGGGTGACTTTGACCTCCTGATAAACCCGCTCTCCAGTGCTTCCGTAATGTATTGCTCCATCATCTCTGTCCTGGATAGCGAATAAATTCTACTACTTCGGGAATAGCTTCTGGGTAGTAATTCAATGGTACAGTCCGTCTCACGGTTTGGAGGTAATTTAGTGGCCTTCTGTTTACAAAAACTTCCTTTAAATCGTCATACTCAGAAGGAATTCGGACTTCCCCTACAGGTTCAGGGCTTTCAATACTACAATCTTGTGAGAAGCAGAATCTATCACAAAAAGTTCTATGGTCTCCAATGTTTATCTAACTTGGTTTGGTAATGTGACGTACTTTACCCGACCCTAAAGGTCTACCATCTATGGCCAGCACAGACAATAGAGCTTCCAATCTCACCAACTGCAATTTTAGTTCCCTGGCTGTCTTCTCGTCGATAAAATTTCCGGGGGCCCCCGAATCTAGGAGTGCTGAAAAAACATGATCAGTGCATGCACTGAGAAAACTTACAGGTACCAGAACAGGCTTTGAGAAAATTAAGGCAACTACAGTGCTCACCTCTGGTTGGTTCTGCTCTCTCCTGTTTCGCTGTGGTTTCCGTGAGCATTCTGCTATCAGGTGTCCTTGCTCTCCACAGTACAAACACAATCCTCTCCTTCGTCTCCGTTCTTTCTCCTGCGGGGTCAGAGCAGTAGCACCCAGTTGCACTGGCTCCTCCTCTGTTTCATGACTCACTGCAAACTGAACTCTTTGAACTTGTGTCCTCTTCTCTCATGTAAGAGCTGGTCCAACTTGATTGCCACCTCGATTAAAGAATTCAGATCCCTTCCTTCATCGCGACAGGCTAACTCCCGCTTTACGTCATCGTTAAGCCCCTCATTGAATATTGTGATCAGCGCGTTGTCATTGAATCCGCTCATTGCTGCCAGAGTCTGAAAATTCACAGCGTAATCCAAAGCCAATCGTCTCCCCTGTTTAAGGTGCATTAATCTCTCCCCTGCCTCTTTGCCTTCGTGCGGGTGATCGCATACTATTCTAAGTTGTTTAATGAAATCTGCGTGACTCATGCCCCCCATACGTTCCTCGGACCAAATCGCGGTGACCCACTCCAACACACCTCCGGTGAGTAGTGAAATAATTATCACGATCTTCTGCCTTTCGGATTCCTCCGGGAATTGCACAAGATACTTCTCACAGTGAAACACAAAACTTCGACATTGGTTAGGATTTCCGTCAAACTTCTCTGGTCTCTGATCTTACTTCGGCTGAAAAATGTCTCAGAGTAGCGCTTACCGTGGCTGGAGGTGGGTTGTTTACGGAAGTGTGCTCTCCGGAACTAGTAGTGACTGCCGGAATAGAAAGCCGCTGGATGGTGGAAGTGAGCTCCCTCATACTGGTCTGTAGCTCATGCAGCTCGTGGTGGTGCTCACCCAACAGTCTTCCCTGCTCAAAAACAGCTTTCATCATCTCGGCAATTCCTGTAGGGTTTGCCTCCACGTTAAATGCTGTATCCATTAGGCGAGGTCTTCTGTCACGACCTGATGGTTCCCATAGGAATTTAGGACACAAGTGCAGGTAAATTAGATGGTTTTTAATGGACAAATCCAAACTTCCAAAAATGGTCCAAAAACACGGCAGACAGGGCAATCAGAGAAATGGCAAAATTCGTGGTTAAAGTCCAGGCAAGAGATCGGAAACACAGCAAACAACTATAGTGGAGGACAGACAAAAACTAGATTGTGGGATAAGCAGGGTTCAAAACACAGCAAACAGGTATATCAAGGGGCAATACAAAAATCAGAATCCAAGTAATCAAAAAAGGGTCAAAATCCAAGAAAATCCAATACTAAAAAACGCTCAGAATTGTAGTGTAAACTGACGAGACCTCGCAACTAGCTGCGGGTCTCTCTCCTATTTGAGCTCCCCTAACTCCCCTTACAGTTCTGCCACAGACCATCATTTTTGTATTTATATAATACTTTTATTTTTTTTGCTATGACCCTGCCTAATGTAATGTCATTATCTAGCGAGTGTGACAGTAGATTCACCAGTTTCAACTGTAAAGGTCTCAGTAACCCTATAAAACAGAGTAAGATATTATTGTTAGGTGCATCACTTCATCAGTTAGGTGCCTATGTAATTTTTCTGCAAGAGACTTATCTTTAATCTTCTTTTCCAGGCATGTCAAGGGGTGCTGCAATGTTGCTACATAATCTATTCTCTTTGTGCATTCAGACACTATTTCTGATCTTAACAGTAAATTTACTATCGTCACTGATCAGATTTATAACACTCCAGTGGTCCTGTCAAATGTTTACGCTCCAAACTACGTATGATGATGAGACTTTTTAAAGGTCTTTTCTTAACACTCCTGGATATGTCTTTGCATTATCTAATATTATCTAATATCTAATATAAAACTAATTCTGGAAAATAGAAAATCATTGTTGTATGTCTTAGGGGGGTTAGGGGATGTCTGTTTGTGTGGAATGTTCTAGAAGAATGAGAGGAAGGGGGTGGTGTGAGTGTTAAAATACTATAAAATCTAAGGAGGGTTTGGTGAAGGTTTAACGGACACTTCTTTTCGTTTTTAACCATGGAAAGCCAGGACAACATGAACTCTCGAAAAGCTGCCGATGCTGCGGACAAGCCAGAAGAAAAACCAAAAGACAAACCAGAAGATTTTTGCAGTATAGAGAAACACCGTAATTATTTACAAGACAAGTTAATCAGTCTGAAAATACAGCAATGTTTGTGGCCTGACTGTTTGAAAATGGACGATGTAAAATCTGATGTTACAATTATTGTAGAAAACCTTTTAAAAGTATATGTATACCTAAACGTTTCTTGCCTAAAGCGATCCTCAAAAGCCTCCTTATGCAACCCAGACACCTGATCATGGAAAAAGAAGAAGTGGTTATGATGTACCAACACCAACACCTCAAGCTCCAAAAAAAGAGAGAAGGTTGGCAAGTGAGAAACAGTCAGGAGATTTTTAAATCCATGATGTTATTTAAAATCATGCATCTTGAACCCAAAGAAAACCCAGACTCAGATGATACATCACATTCAAGGTGTTTCGCATCAAGCTTGACCTGCACGTCTGCTAGAGGATCCATCACCAGAGTACACGTAGTACATGAAAGTACACGATCGAGATGAATGGATTTTCTTTTTAGCACCTTTCACGGTTGCGTCTGAGGTGTCTTTGGAGATGGAGCTCACTGAAGCCGAAATAATGGACGTTTATGACACGGTGAAACTCGTGTACAGGTGAGTTTTTTTCAGTATTAAAACATACATCAAAAATAATATTACCATCAGTATACCCCCTCTATCCACAGCCTGTGATGATTGTACATGTCTGTGATGCAGATACTCCTCTATTCAAGTTAAGGTCATCTACATCCAACAATTCCAGAGAGGAACATGACACTTCAGACATCTTCAGCAGCAATGATACAGATGATGATTTGTCTGAAATGTTGAACGAAAAGTATGAAGATAAGAAATCTAGAAATCGTAGAGCCTCTAAGGCTTGCCCACCAAAGCACCACTCCTCTCCAATTCACATGTCAAACAGGTTTGCTCTCCTCAGTGAAGCACCCGCTGAGAAACCTGAAAGAGCTCTGGTTATAGGAGACTCCATCTTAAGGCACATGAAGTTAGCCAGGCCTTTAGGGGCACCAGCAGCCTTAGTCAGGTGTATCCCGGGAGCCAGGGCGCTGGACATAGCAGATAATCTCAGGGTCCTAGGCCAGCATAGATACTCAAAAATAATTTTTCAGGTAGGAGCAAATGATATTCGCTTTCAACAGAGTGAGGTTACTAAGAATAATAGAAGAGGTGTGTAAACTAGCGAAGGCGATGTCCGATGCCGTAATACTCTGGTCCCATACCAATGCAGCGTGGTGACCTAGCTTACAGCAGGCTGTGGTCGCTGAACTGCTGGATGTCCACGTGGTGCTCGGAAAACAATGTGGGCTTCTTAGACAATTGGAGCAACTTTGAGGGCTGTCACATATACGCCCCTCCGTGTCTTCTTGTGTGTACGAATGTACAAACGTCGTGGTCGTATTTTGTCCTGCTTGAGTTTTCGTGTGTTTATGTTGTTTTTGTAGTCAGTGTTTTTTGTTTCTCTTTATTAAATTCTTTGTTCACTTTCAAACATTGCATTTGCTTCCTAACCACGGCCCCATTCGTTACATTACAACCGACCAAACATGGAAGCAGTAATGTTCGAGTTAGGCGTGGAGAATTGGAAAAGAAGCAGAAGGGATCCGGAGGAAGGTGAGCGGCTACTCCGGGACATTAGGCGGGCCGAGGCGAGTTCTGGGGCTGAGGAACTGGGAGAGCTGGGACGAAGGTTGGGTTTTTTGATTTGGCAGCGTCGCCGGGGGTATGAACCCGCATCGACCGCTGGCGAAGCTTCAGGGAAGCGCCACAAGCGCAGGGGAAAGCGTTGTGGTGAGCCAGAGGTCGGTGGAGTTCCCGAGGCGACTCTGTCAGTCGAGCCCCAACGAGTCCCCGCCCCCAGGGCACTCGAGTTGTCCAGTGTGCTGCTTGGGGAAACGCAGCACCTGGCAGCCGAGGAGCTACAACCCCAGGCTCTGCCTTCGGTTCCAAAGCGACGGCCAACAAATAGGGGAGTTGCCACACAGACGTGGCTGCGCAGTACGGTAGAGACCTTTACCCAGACGACGTCATACGTCACAAAGGAGGCATCCGTACAAGCTGCGCAGCTCGTCGAGGCAGAGGAACCTCCCCAAGCGCCGTCGCACGCCGGTCCGGAGAGCCCCGCCTCCTCACCGAGGATCAGAGCTTCAGCTTCCGGGAACCTCAGCTCCACACCGCTCAACGTCAACGATGTACAGCGTCACGTCGATGACGAGTCGGAGAGCCGAGTCACCGAGTCGGAGAGCCGAGTCACCGAGTGGAGAGAGGGAAGCGAGAGGCCAGGTTTCGTTGCCTGCAGCAGGAGGACAGCCTGGTCCTGCCCTCACAGCGATAAAAGCGCTGTGTCCCACCCTCGAAACCCTGAACCCCGAGAGAGATGCGTCATCGTCGCCGTTACCGCTCAGCCTCGCCCTGGCTACGCCGTCACCGCTCAGCTCCGCCCTGGCTACGCCGTCACTGCTCTACTCCGCCCTGTCTACGCCGTCTACACCCAGACGTCACCATCTACGCTCAGCTCGGTTCAAACGTCATCACCTTCGCCAGTTGGCGTGGGCACGCCTCTGTCTACGGCTCCCTCCCCCGGAACGTTGCTGGCTGCGCCTCATTCCCCCCAGACGTCGCGTGCGTCTCCTGGCTCCGCCCCGAAGTCGTGTGCGTCTCCTGGCTCTGCCCAGACGTTGCGTATGTATCCTAGCTCCGCCCCAATGTCGCATGCGTCTCCTGGCTCCGTCTATGCGCCCAGGGGGTTCAGGACAGGAGCTTTTAAGCATGGACCCTTGTTTCCGCAGTCCGGACCCTTGTTTCCGCAGTCCGGACCCATGTTTCTGCAGCCCAGACCCTTGTTTCCGCAGCCCGGACCCTTGTTTCCGCAGCCCGGACCCTTGTTTTCCCAGCCCGGACCTTCGTTTTCCCAGCCCGGACCCTCGTTTCCCCAACCCGGACATGTGTTCCCTCAGTTCCAGTCTTTGTCTTCCTTGTTACCAGTCCTAGTGCCTATGTTTAACCTGTTGTGTTGGGTGTTATTCCAGTGTCGTGTCTAGTCCCCTTTGGTTCCTAGTCTTGTCTTGGGTCTCTGTTCTTGTCCTCAGTGTTGCCGTCCTCCTGAGCCAACGCCTCGGTTGTGGGAGGAGTTTAGCGCACTGGGACGTTGCGCTTAGGGGGAGGGCTCTGTCACATATATGCCCCTCCGTGTCTCCTTGTGTGTACGAATGTACAAACGTCGTGGTCGTATTTTGTCCTGCCTGAGTTTTCGTGTGTTTATGTTGTTTTTGTAGCCAGTGTTTTTTGTTTCTCTTTATTAAATTCTTTGTTTACTTTCAAATGTTGCATTTGCTTCCTAACCATGGCCCCGTTCGTTACAAGGGCAAAGCTGGCCTGCTAAGGCTGGACGGTATCCATCCCACTCGGGAAGGTGCTGCTCTTATTTCTTGCAGCATAGCGCATGGTCTCAGGACAGTTAATTGATGACAGTCCAGAGCCAAGTCCAGGGAACAGACAGACAGGCTATTCCGACCGTCTGCTAGCTGGTTAGGATCATCACCATGGTTAAAATATATTCAGACCGTGTTTGTCCCCCGAGCTAAACATAAATATAGAAATACTCAAAGAGTCTGTTTTAGTAACCTAATCAACATAAAATTTGATCAGACC
>JBBPDA010047303.1:0-14026 GCA_037974385.1 Arnoldichthys spilopterus
CGAGATTCCAAACAGACAGACACACACAAACAGAAAGGCAGAAACAAAGTAAGGAGGGGGGGGGGATAATGTGAGGGAAAGAAAGAAAGAGAAAGAAAGAAAGTAAGAAAGGTGATAGAAAGAGTGAAAGAAAGAGCGAGAGAGGGACAGAGAAAGAAAGAAAGAACGTAAGAAAGAGTGATAGAGAAAGAGAGAGGTAGAGAGACAGATAAAGAAATAATGGGAGAGCAAGAAAGAAAGAAAAAAAGAAAGGTGATACAGAGAGTGCAAGAGACAGAGAGACAAAGAGAGAGAGAGAGAGAGAGAGAGAGAGAGAGAGAGAGAGAGAGAGAGAGAGGGAGGGAGCTATAGAGAGTAAGAAAGAGAGAGAGAAAGAAGCTCTGCAGTCTGTGGTCTTGAACAAAGTGTCCATGCATCACTCAAAGGGGAGTTGTGTTATGAGACATGGCACCTTGTAGCGCACAAATACGCGCACGCATACACACACACACACACACACACACACACACACACACATCAGATACCGTCACACACTCTGTTTTTTCTTTCTCGCACACACCAGATACAGAGACCCTCCCAAACAAATGTGCATGCACACACACACTGTCTTACACAGAAATGACAAACACACAGTGACATGAGACACAAACACACACACACACACAGACATCAGATACAGTCACACACTCTCTCTGTTCTCTTTCTAACACACACATAAGATACTGAGACCCTCTCAAACAAATGTACACACACAAACACGCACGCATGTGCAAATATTTAAATCAAATACAGTCATTCTCTCTCTGTCTTACACACACACACACACACACACACACAGTAGATAGCCGAGCAGTGTGCTCTGAGTCACTCAGCATGAGTCTGTTTTCCACAGAGCATCAGACCTTAATGAGTCCCAGGGGTCAGACTGAGTCTAATGTGGGACAGTCCTCACACAGTGTCCAGGGAGAGGCCTCCTGGCAATTACCCGGGGTTCACACTTGGCCGTAAAACACAAGTGTGTATATGTGTAAGAGGCGCAGTAAACACCTAATGAGTACAGAATATGTGCAGATGAAGGGCACAAAGCATGAGAGGCTGTGTGTGTGTGTGGTGTGTGCTCCTCCTCTTCATTAGTCTGTTTTACTCAGAAGTGTTGGGATCTTTATTCTCTGCATTCAGGCCGGAGACACTGCACAGGGAGATAGTGGAGTCTGAGCCAATGTAGCATTTGCTCCTCAAACCATACAGTGCAAATACAGCTGGTTTTGAATGCACTGTGGTTGTGATGTCACAAGCATGAGCATGTTTCTCTATGACTGTCCATTCTGCCTACAGCAGTTTAGAGTTAGCTATTCTGCACAAGCTAGCTCTCACTCCCCACATGCATCAGTGAGCCTCGGGTGCCCATGTTCCTGTCACTGATTCACCAGTTGACCTTCCTTGACTCACTTGTGGTAGGTACTATCTAGTGCACACCTGCAACACTCTACAAGACCTGCTGTTCTAGAGATGCACTTGGTAAAGAAGCGAGTGGTAGACAAGGTAGGTATTCCTGACATCCGTCTTATTCAGGGGCTGCTTGCTTTTGTTTTGATTAAATAAAATGCTTTTCTGTTGGCCATGCAACTTTGCACTTTTCTGTATTTTACAGCTTCTTATGTTTAGCCTTACACACAAACACATCACATTAATATAATTAGCAAGAATCCTTTCAGCCATGATAATAGTGTAGTGAAAATCTGATGTCGTGACACCACTAATCACATATTACTGTATATCATTACCGTCAGACAAAACCCTTTGTCTCTCTTAAATAGCAATTTTACAAGACGAGCTCAAAACCTTCTTAGCGTATAATGGAGGTTAATGTAAAATGTACTTTTTTTTTAAGTAATTTAGAACCGTTGCCATTGCTCAGTTCATTGTGAATTTTGATACGATGTAAATGTCAGAAGTTGTTTTCAAATTCAGTAAAAATGTAAAAAATGACCAATAAAAATGGAGATATAAGGTTGTGGTCTGACAGCCACAATATTAAATATTTTTAAAGGTAAAAGAAAAATATTAAGGGCTTCAAATACATTCCCTCTAATACTGGGCATGTGAGATGTGGACAGATTATTTAAGAAAAATCCCTGAAATGTGTAAAAAACGGTCAGGACTAACCCACTGCCCACTCACTACCTCGCCACACTTAGCTATGACAGTGTTTGAGCGGATTTCCCGTCTGTCACTCTCCCAGAGTCTCATTAAGCTCCACTTTCCTCTTACTCATCTCTCCGCTAAATGAACAGCACAGTTAAGATGGCAACTGTGCCCACCAACGCACCTAAGGCTTCCAAGTAAACATGACCACTGCATTATTTGAGCTATAAGGCAGGCAGGCGGGCAGTAATGATGTTTACCAAGAGGCTTTGGGTCCTCTACAGGAGCATGCAGTGATGCTCGCTGCTGTCAGTTCACTCTTAATAAAGCTCTAAAGGCAGGAAGGCAAGCATAAAACTGTACATTTCCATAAAAACAACAACAATCATATTTGAGTTATACAGCCTGAAATATCTGTTCAAATTCTGAGAAGCTCATCGGCTCACGTTCGGATACTGGTCAGATTCAGATTTCCCACTTGCAACTTTCTCAAGTTCTTAAAATTCAGATTTAATTTCTGTTTTAGTTTTTCTCCATAATTTATTCTTCCTCCTTACATTTATTAACTTGAACAGTTTCTAATCTGGTTCACTATTGACATTTTATCCCATGAGGTACAATCTGACTGGAATAGAACTTTGTCATGTAAAAGTTGTGTTGGGACAGCATTTTGTCATGTTACAGTTGTGTTGGGACAGCATTTTGTCATGTTACAGTTGTGTTGGACAGAATTTTGTTAAGTGGGGTCAAACTAGAAAAATGTTGGGCTGTAGTTGTGATGGGACAGAATTTTGTTAGGCTGTAGTCGAGATGAAACAGAACTTTGTTGGGCTGTAATTGTGATGGGACAGAACTTTGCTGGGCTGTAGTCGTGATGGGACCGAAATTTGTTGGGCTGTAGTCATGATGCGACAACTTTGTTGGGCTGTAGTAGTGATGGGACAGAATTTTGTTGGGCTGTAGTGGTGATGGGACATAATTTTGCTGGGCTATAGTAGTAATGGGACAATTTTTGTGGGCTGTGGTAGTAATGGGACACAATTTTGTTGCGCTGTAGCAGTGACAAGACACATTTACATTTACGGCATTTGGCAGACGCTTTTGTCCAGAGCGACTTACATGGTGTTTTTAGTCAACAAAGAAAAACTTCCAATACCAGTACATTTAGGCTTAGTTTAAGAGCTGCTAGTCAATCTAGATTATACCTGAGCTCATGCAAAACCTTGACATAAAAGAAGAAGAAGAATTTTTTTTTTCGTAATGATAGTAAGTTTGTTAGTTGTGGTTAGCTGTAGTTGTGGTCCCAAGTACTCTGTGAAGAGGTGAGTCTTTAGTCGTCGTTTGAAGACACAATTTTGTTGAACTGTAGTAGTGATGGGCCACAATTTTGTTGGGCTGTAGTAGTGATTGGACAGAATTTTGTTGGGCTATAGTAGTGATTGGACAGAATTTTGTTGGACTGTAGTAGTGATTGGACAGAATTTTGTTGGACTGTAGTAGTGATTGGACAGAATTTTGTTGGGCTATAGTAGTGATTGGACAGAATTTTGTTGGGCTGTAGTAGTGATTGGACAGAATTTTGTTGGGCTATAGTAGTAATGGGACAGAATTTTGTTGGGCTGTAGCATAAATGGATCAATTTTGTTGGGCTGTGGTAGTAATGGGACAGAATTTTGTTGGGCTGTAGTAGTGATTGGACAGAATTTTGTTGGGCTGTAGTAGAAATGGATCAATTTTGTTGGGCTGTGGTAGTAATGGGCCACAATTTTGTTGGGCTGTAGTAGTAATGGGACACAGTTCTGTTGGGCTGTAGTGGTGATGGGACAATTTTGTTGGGCTATAGTAGTGATGGGGCACAATTTTGTTGGGCTGCAGTAGTAATGGGACAGAATTTTGTTGGACTGTAGTAATAATGGGACATAATTTTGTTGGGCTGTAGCGGTGATGGGACAGAATGTGAACCAGAGTCTCTGGCCTGCTGGTTGGGGCACCTTTTAGACATGTAGATTCTTTATGGTAACAGTTAACAGCTGCTCATGAACAGCTCCTGCACCATGGCTGGAAATCAGGCTAGTTACAGTTTATCTTAATGGAGCTCTTTCAGTGGAGGAGAGGCTGATTTACTTGCAGGCTTCAGGATTAGACTAGCTAGCTAACAGGAACAGAGAAATCAATGGACATTTTACATTGCTCAGAGATCCAATCAAAGGAATGTCTATCCTCGCTTGGTCAGGGCATTGACAAAGAGATTAGCGTATTAGTGTGTCAATACAGTTTCTAAGCAGAACCAGACAGGAGGAAACACTAACGTTTTCAGAATGAGCAAACAGATGGAAAGAGGGTGAAATTAGAATAAGATGAGGGCAGAAGCATCAGTAGTACAAAAATGGACAAAAAAGCCAAATTTAATCAAATAGGGGCCAAAACACTGACCACTATGTGGGCATTATGGGCAATGGCACACATACCTACACCTTTTCATCAGCCCAGCCAACTGTTAATGGGTTTTACAAAAAAACAGGTAAATGGGATTGACCTTCAATTGTCAGAGTTAATTTGTAAAGTGCCACCTGACATTAAACGCTATTAATGGCCATTAATTCTAATGAAGAAAAGGATTAAGTAATGTTATTTTGAATAGCTGCTCTAAATGTCTGTCCATTAGGATTAGAAAGTTCCTGACATGTAAATATCTTAAAGTGATATTTGTAAAAAAAAAAAAAACAAAGCTGTTTTGTTGGTCTGGGATGTGTTTTAGTCAGCTCTGTATGGTATATAATGAGTATCTCACAAATTACAGTTATAATAGTGATGTTTGTGTTTGAAACAACTGTATTCATGCACACACATAATATTAGGTCTGAAAATATTGTTGCTGTTGTAACAAGAAAAGAAAAAAAACATTGTAAGTCAGGGTTTATGAACCTTTTGCAACTTGTGGCCCATACAACAGACCACGAAATATCTGTGGCCCACCAGAAGATTTTACCAGTCTGCCTATTTAAGCTGCAAACAGATATAACACAATAAAGAGTGCATCCTACGTATGATCACGTAATAATAAACACTTGACCAGAT
Source organism: Arnoldichthys spilopterus (assembly GCA_037974385.1). Lineage (NCBI taxonomy): Eukaryota > Metazoa > Chordata > Actinopteri > Characiformes > Lepidarchidae > Arnoldichthys > Arnoldichthys spilopterus. The sequence goes on from JBBPDA010047303.1 coordinate 5,224, forward strand.
ATATGAATTGTTGTGCCATTGGTTTAACTAGGTATTCTTCACCTACTTTTAGGGCTAGGGAATAAATGGAGCATTCAATTTTAAATATGATGGTGATATACAGTAACTAGTGCACCATACACACACACACACACACACACACACACACACACACACACACACACACACAAACACACACACAAATATGACACTACCATGTCAGTGTCATCGCATTACAGAGAATGATCCACCACCCAAATAACACCAGTCTAGTAAACTGCTAAAGAAATGAGTTATGTCTCTTTGGGAGAGAAATCAGCTTAAGTCAAGACTGTTGTATAAATAGATGTTGAGATGACATAACTTTACATTTTTTTACAGGTTTCATATAGCACAGTCAGCTTGTTCAAATAACAAATCAAACTTATTCCCATTGCACTGTGCAGCCAATCATGATAATTTATTTTTTACAAATATTAATTATTGATTTACTTGATTAAAAAAAGCAGTGCGTGTGAGTGGGTTAATTAAGCTAATTATGGTTTAAAGGGTGGGACAGACTAGAAAAACAATGTTTACTGACATTAAAATTAGTGGCACTGATCATAGTAATGTAATTCATTTTGATCGTTTAAAGTGATTATATCTAGTACATTGATCTTTTTCCACTGACTGTTAATGTTGCTTAGAAGTGAGGCTTTAAACAGGCAAAACCACCTCCCAGAAAAATGAGAGCATTTCACTGCATACAGTTCCTTAAAGTCAATAAGCTGAACACGCAAAATAATACTATTTTATTCTTAAGAGGATTTCATTTACCAAGATCAGGTTTTATGCAGAACTGAAGAAGTTCTCTAACAGCTGAAGAGCTCTCACTGTTCTCCATCAAATATTGCTATTGTCTACACCATTCACCAAAGCAGTGACAGCTTGTCTTCATAATGCTACCCTGTCACTCAGCAAGCCGAAGTTAACCTTTGTTCCCTGTACGGGCCACAGAAAGAATATGCAAATGAAGTGATCCAACTCTCTCCAGTCGTGACTGCTGCTGCTCTTTTGTGTCCTCGGCCAGCGTGGCCATATTTGGCTGCAAATGCAAATTCGTACTCAACTCAGTAGACTCACAATGGGCAAGCTGTTCTGCGCAACTTATCAACTCTCAGAATTAGCACTCTTCCTCTAGAAGGAACTTCCACTAATTGCTTTGCGCACACTCGCCACTAACCCTGAGCTTAGCACCAGATACAAGCTCTCTGCTAACAAACCAAGCACAGATGGTCATTAGAGACACAGAGAAAATGCTTCAAATTCATTGAAATTATGAGCAGAGTATGACTTTCCCTTTCCACATATGTGGAAAACGTCCACAAATGTTTTTGTTAATACTGCCTTATAATTGAAGGTTGGCTTGTGTGTTTTTGTCACACTTAAAAAAAAAAAAGGGGTACTGCAAAAGGTTCTTTGCGTGATGCCATGGTAGAAACATTTTAGGTTCTTTAAGAACAATAAGGTATGAGTGTGAAGTCCCTTTAAGTGCTATAAAGAACCTTAAAGAACCTTACAATCTTTAGGTATAAGGAACCATATTATAAAGTAAAGGCTTTTTACCAATTTAAGGGTTAATTTTCTGTTTGAAGTTGTTCTCCACTCTCACCTGACTCCAACAAGGGTGGGCTATGTGTGGCAGACAGAACCTGAGTGGGATCAGTTCCATTTTGGAAAAGGAGAACTTTCTCCTAGCTTGGACTTCTAAAACCAAAGTCTCTATAGACGTAACTCAAGACTAAAACCGCTGGTGCAGAGTTTCACTCGGGATCCAAATGCAAAAGGAAACCACGTCCCCACATCTGGGGCTCAAGTCTGTGCTGCCATGTGTACTGCCAAATTACCAGCAAGAGTCTGGTGTGGCTGCCCACCTGGCTGCTAACCTTTACAACAGAAAAGTCTGTGCACACATTATTAGCAAGATGATTGGCTCCTCTGACTTTAGGGGACGGCACTTTCCCTATAAACTCTCCCTAGATAACCTATAAGCTGTCATGTTGAGAGGTGAGAGCTGTTCCGTTCATTTCTTCAACAGCTGTAGCCCAGTTTGGGCAAAAAAAACAAGCAGTAACATTACTGACGCCCAGTGTTTTTAGGCCACATGACACCTATATAAGGCATAAGACAACTGACATATACTGATATTAACATTGGTGAAGGCTTATTCCAGCAAGTGCTAGTCAACGTAAGGGCTGCTTTTGTCCATTCTGATGTCATTTGACCTTAGCAACACCGGGGCTTGTTGGAATAAGCCCTTTATAAAAAGTTTATGTAGATTCATAAAACAGACTTGGTGTGCCATAAATATATATTTTAAACATAATTATGTTTTGAGTCAGGTTTACCAGCTGAGCTTGTATTGCTATAATCTATAATATATGCTATAATATTTTACCAGATGCCAATAAAATCTGCTAATATTATCAGATGGACACTGCTGGATGCTGCAGAGAATTGCTTAGTGTTGCAGACACGATGGAATATTTCAGTGTGGGAAAGATGACCCCTAATCCCTTAAAACGAGCCCTGAACGCTTGGTGGGGACTCAATTATTTGGGTCAAGCATAAAAACACCTTTAAAAAAGCAAATGTTGAGCATGTTGGTGTGGAATAATCAGTGTAGATACTGGAACTTTGACCTAAGCTTTCAGGTGTGTGTGCTTCGAAAGAAGAAGACTTATGCTAACTACGTTAGCATGTTAATGTAGCACTGCAGGTCAGGAGAAAACCATGCCTGTGCTCTTTTATGGCACTCCAGTGCTCTCCTCTCGCACACACTTACGATTCTACGTCCTTCACTTCCTCCTGCTGGGAGCCCTCTGGGGGCTCATTGCTAATCCCCTCAGCCATGGGCCCGCTGAGTGCTCGTGTGGAATATGGATTCACACACATGCAATCCCCCTCTGATTCATGGTTCTTCAGCCTCTGCTCAGGCCTGAGCCATCACACGCAATCAGCGGACTCATTTGAGTGCAGATATGCAGCTCTCGGCCGTTGGCATGTGTGTGTTTATATGCTTGACACTGATGGAGTCTTTAGACGTCTTCAGATGGGTGTGCACCACAGGGTAGTGATCTTGGTCTTTTCAGCCTTAAGCCTCAGTCCCACTAGTCTTTTGCAAAATGACATTCATTTCAATGGAAATCAGTGCAATCAAGAGGTTTTTTGCCTTGCCGGCTTCAAACGCAATGGATTTCTGCATGTGAAACTCTGAAACTATGGAAAACATTGGCCATTCACAGCACTGGCGAACAGCACAGATACTCTGGCCGGTGATAACCTCTGGTAGGGATTCATAAAGCAAAGCAAAAGAATTTTTGGTCAGCTTTCTTCAGTGCTGTTTTCGCTAACTGAGCTTGTCAAATTGCAATTAGGAGTACAGCTGTCACTCTCAAGACTGTTCAACGGCAGTGTGAGAAGCAAGGTTTTATCACTAGGAATGTGCACTGCAACTCGTTCTGTTATTCGAATGTCCCAATTTAAATCAAACATTATTTGAATATTTAATTACAAGAAAGTATGTAATAAATGCGGCAATTATCAGTACAACATAGTTGCCATAGTTCTTCTTTGTCAGCTTGGTGTTTCAGACAGTGTCCTCATTCTCACTACCACCATCCATAACATTAAAACCACCTACCTAGTATTGAGGGTGTCCCTCATAAGGCCCTTGTTAAAGTGGCTCTGATCCTTTTGCTTGCAAAGCACATTGAGTTCAAGAACTGACTGTTCACTTGCTGCTTAATATATCCCACCCCCCTGACATGTGCAATTGTAATGAAACAACTACAGAGTCAATGTTATTCACATCACCTGTCAGTGGTGTTAATGTTATGGCTGACTGGTGTATAATTAAACAATGCTACACCGTGTGTGTTCCTGGCTTCTTTTATATTTTAGCTGCTTGAATGTTTTTGAATACAGATCATTTTCAAAATGTCAATGTCCTGATCACAGAAGCACAACAACAGCCCTTTTCTATTCATTTTAAGCCTAAGTGATTTGGGAAAACACACTTTGTAGCCAGGAACAAACATAAAATAGAACTCTGTTATGTAGTGTCACCAAATATTTATACTGGTTCTATTCGCTGAGAGATTATATGCAAATATTTCTGTTATGATGTATTGTAAATATTGGGAAAACAAATCATTTGGTATGAGAGGTTCATCCCCATCATCAGGGGAAACTGTGTGGCAGTGCAAAGTGGGCGTGTGTTATTGTATATACAGCGCTAGCTGAAATGCTAAGTCAATGCAAGATTGCTAACTGCACCAAAATGTGGAACCTGCTGCCTATTTTTCAGTCACTCACTGTACAATGAGATGCAAACTGCAAATGTCTAGAGCTGCTAAGGTTTCAATGGTGCTAGTAACAAAAGCACAACAGGCACTTCTAGAGGGAGGATGGAACCCCACAGTCCCCCCTCTGGGCCCTTTTAAGTATTTACACAACAGCCAGATTAATAGAGATTACTTAACACTTTGGAATCCCCAGCATTACGCTGTATGCTGTTAAGAACAAGAATAGATTATAGTGGATTATGGCCAGGGGCAGCTGGCTGGTTTATGTCTGAGCTTGTGTGTTTGCGTTTGTATATGTGTGTGTGCGTGTCTGTGCCAACATCTGCAAGATAGGCCCATGCATTGACTCTAGCACTGCTCCACAGACCAGATGGTGGCACTTATCCACCTCTTTTTCTCTTTTTATTTCTACTATCCATCCCTCCATCCCAGTATGTGGGCAGGTAATCCCAGCCCAGCTTTCCTAATGGGACCCGCCTTGAATATTTAATATCAGACTAATATCAGATTAATACTGGTGTGATCACTGTTAATGTGCCCCTGCAATTACTCACTCCACACACTCATCCTTCAAAGTCATCATCAAATCCAATAGGACTAATTGAGGCAGGGCTCATTGGGAGGCGGGAAGGGTGTGTGTGTGTGTGTGGGGGGGGGGGGGCGTGGGGGGTGGACTAAACCTCAAGTCTTTCGATTCAAAAATAGTATCCTAGTTCAAAGTGAGGCATGCAAACCCTCCTCTGTTAATCCATATAATATTTTAAAGCAGGGTTTGTGGGGTAGGGATGCAGATGGGGGTCCACAGGTCTATTTAATCCATGATGCAGAGAGGCTTCCATTGCAACAGACTCTCTCAGTGCATGCGAATGTATCTGTGTCCAATCTATATGATAGAAAGCTACTAAATGTAGATTAGAAAGGTTTTTTAAAAAAATGATCAGAAGTTCCCCGACTCGCACCATACGCAGCGGGACCCTAAAACGAACAAGTGTTGCTGTTTAATATCGATGGTAAAATTGGGTTTTATGAAATAAAGTCCCTGTGAAACTGTATTTTAGATACTGTAAAGATGGAGCTCATCTCAGAGTTGGAGGCTTGGGGGGTGGAATATACTGGACAATGTGTGCACACGCACTCATATAAAACAAAATCACCGCAGGCCTGAAACCCAATGTTTACAGAGCCCACTCTCCTCAGAACCAAGAGGCAGCAGAGCAATAACAAACATAAACAGGGAGAGACGCCGGAGTAAGTGAAGCATTTTCCCTGGCGCATAGGGCAAGGCATGGCAGAATATGAAAAATACGATGCCCCGTGGGTTCCACAAACGGCGGCTTCCTGTGGAGACTGTTTTTATTTGGAACAAGTATTTGTGGGTCGTCTCATATAAAGCATTTACGGTCCACATGACTTATTGTCTTGGAGTACAGTGCAGTGGGCTTCCATTTCCCAAAAAAAGGCGGCCGTCGCACTTTCCGCTCGGCTGGGTCGCCTGAAAACACTCCTAACTGGGAATAATTGATAGCCGTTACATGGTAGATCGGCTTATTTTTTGACGGATGCGGTAAGGTGGAAAGAGGACGCCCTCCCGCCCATGCGTCCCGAGGTGCTGCAGCATTGCATCAGCGTTTGAGCAGTTGAGTGCAAATCCAGCCCTCGGTCCATTTGAGTCGTTTTCAATCATGGGGCCCAGGCACCACTGCAATTTAGCAATCAATATTACTACATACCCATCATAAACTCTTCAGGCTACAAACAAATAAATTATGGGAAAACACATCCCATTTGAAGAGGTTCCAATCAAAGACCCCCCCTCCCCCACCCCCACACCCCTCTCCACAGTCATTCACATACACACCCACACCCACATACCCAAGACTGATTATGTTTTCACAGTCAAGCTCAGAAGGATGAGCATGCTTTTGATTTAGATGGGCAGGGTACGTCAGCGCCGTTGCCACCGAGCTTTTAATTAACTCGCGCACACCGCGGGCCGCGGTCACCACCATTAATCACTCTCCTTTTCATGTCGGGCCGCACTCGCCTGTTAGCGAACGGAACCTAGCATATGTTTCTGACGGCGCGCGTGGGCCCCTGCCAACCACCATTTATTAGCCGGGCCTTGGACCCCTCCCCCAAATCTCCAGCCCTCTAACGCTGAGGTCGGTTCCACCGTCGTTTACCTCTTGTCCCACTCCTCCACCCCCGTGCGCATGCATTTGCATGAGCCAGGCCTATTAGTGCAAACAAGCTAGCCATGCAGCTTTTGTGAGCGCAAACAAGCTAGCTCCGGCTTCTAGGCATCATTCATAATGACGACAGTGACGGACTTGACTCGCGGAGCGCGGAATTTAATTAGCGTCTAGTCTTCCAGGTCTTCAAATGTCTCCCTCTGATGCAATGTGCGACCTTTCATCGCGATAGGAAGCAAAGAGTCGTACCAAACAGTTTGAGCACCAGCAGTTAGCAGCCTCAAATTTGGAGCAAATAGAGGTGACATTGCGGTCTCAATAATGCAAAGGAGACCTTCCCTCGACCTCGATTAAGAGACGCAGTAGCGTGTTACAAGGCACGCAGAGACATAGTGAGTCATCTAAGGTTGCTACCTCGAATAACTGCTACTGAGTAGTTCCCTACTATCAGTTCCACTGGTGCCACACATCTGGCCATTCCTCTACCTGTACACTCACTCAATCAGACCGTACACTGCCTGTCCTAAGAACACCTTGTCTTTTGAAGTTTATGCTAATAAATATAAACTGATAGCTATTAAATTTAAAAGTTTAAGATATTCATGTATATGTTTTCTGTAAAACAGACCTGGTTAAACTTTAACATGTTTAGTCGTTGCAAACTAAAAATGAGTTATTCTGATTTGTTACTATGGGTCCCCACATTTTTAAATGGCAGAGATATCATGCTAAAATGAGTGTAAGTGCAGTCATCCCGTAGGCTTATACAGTCAATAAGGTTATACTATAGAAGATGACTCATAGTGAAATACCCTATATGCCAATGCAGTAAAAGGGTTACACTACAGGGCATGACTGTAGGAGGGTTACACTACAGGACATGACTGCAGGTGGGTTACACTACAGGGCATGACTGCAGGTGGGTTACACTACAGGATGTGACTGCGGGTGGGTTACACTACAGGACATGACTGCAGGTGGGTTACACTACAGGATGTGACTGCGGGTGGGTTACACTACAGGACATGACTCCAGGTGGGTTACACTACAGGACGTGACTGCAGGTGGGTTACACTACAGGGCATGACTGCAGGTGGGTTACACTACAGGGCATGACTGCAGGTGGGTTACACTACAGGATGTGACTGCAGGTGGGTTACACTACAGGACGTGACTCCAGGTGGGTTACACTACAGGACATGACTGCAGGTGGGTTACACTACAGGGCATGACTGCAGGTGGGTTACACTACAGGACGTGACTGCAGGTGGGTTACACTACAGGACGTGACTGCAGGTGGGTTACACTACAGGACGTGACTCCAGGTGGGTTACACTACAGGACGTGATTGTAGGTGGGTTACACTACAGGACATGACTACAGGAGGGTTACATTACAGGACGTGACTGCAGGTGGGTTAAACTACAGGAGGTGACTGCAGGTGGGTTACACTATAGGACGTGATTGTAGGTGGGTTACACTACAGGACATGACTACAGGAGGGTTACACTATAGGACGTGACTGCAGGTGGGTTGCACTGCAGGAGGTGACTGCAGGTGGGTTACACTAAAGAACATGACAGCAGTAGGGATGCACCACAAGATATAACTGCAGGTGGGTTACACTATAAGACATAAATCTTAACTCTTAAGTCTTGTGCAAGTTACTGTGCAATTAGTCACAGTAACTAGTTACTTAGTTAATTAGTTACTAGGGAAATAAACATCAGCAAACAACTATTATTTTCGTGTTGTCCTGACAGTGTGGAACTGTTAAATTTCATCTGTCACTGAACCCACTGTCACGATTAACCACATAATGCAGATTCATTCATTTCAGTAGCTTAGCCTCCCACTCGTTTTCATGGCCAAGGAAAGTTTTTCCACACACACTGGAAGCTCTGACCCCTGTATGACACCTCCAGTGAGCAGTGTAGCCACTGTGCCGTGCACAAAATCAGCACTGCGTGTGGTAAAGTGGTCATTCCCTAGAGTGGGGGTGGACAGCTCTGAGTAAAGACAGTGGTGGACGTGAGGTCTTCCCTACGGAGAGAGAGAGAGGGTGTGAGAGAGAGAGCGAGAAAAAGTCTTTGATTGCTTTCTTCTCCACAGGCCTGTCCTTGCACAGATAGGCTTGAGAAGCTAGCGGGTGAAGCTGCATCTGGATCAGGGGCAAGCAGAGAGAGAAAGAGAGAGAGAGAGAGAGAAAGAGATAGAGAGAAAGAGAGAGAGAGAGAGAGAGAGAGAGAGAGAGAGAGAGAGAGACAGACAGACAGACAGACA
>JBBPDA010047353.1:0-14022 GCA_037974385.1 Arnoldichthys spilopterus
AGAGAGAGAGAGAGAGAGAGAGAGAGAGAGAGAGAAAGAAAGAGAGAGAGAGAGAGAGAGAGAGAGAGAGAGAGAAACAGAGAGAAACAGAGAAATAGATGGTTAGTGATGCTGAAATGCAGTTGTATGATTTTGTTGTGCAGTTTGCTGTAGGTGAGTTTGTTAGATTAATAGCCTCATAGCTCTAGCGCGAAAATAAAGAAGCAAACATTAGACACCAAGCATGTTTTAGATGACTGATTACATAGGCGATAAGGGACATTTATTATGTAAAGTCTCAGTGAGCATGTAAGAATGTTAAACATCTTTATACAATAGTGTTATATGAAATGTCTAGAAAAGCTTAAATTAAAAAACAAACAAAAAATGTAATAAAACGCTGCTTTAAAATCTTACCTTATCAAACCTGAGAACAGTCTGGGCTACTTCATTTTTATTAATCTTCCCTAACTCACATATCAACATACATGCTTAAATGCCGCTGTTACATACTATGTATACATATCTGCTCGTAATTTTACAATGTTGACAAAATTATCAATCGCTGTCTTGCATATTTCTTCCTCAAGCATGCTACTTGTTCATCTACCTATTATGCACAATTCCACTTTATTTCCACTATATATTGTTTTCTGTATAGTTCTGTATTGACATATATTTCTGTATATTTCTGTGTTTACAAAATTTGGTATATTTCTTTATCTATATATCTTTAAATATTTCTCTTTTTTGTCTTTAAAATATATTTTACAGATTCAATGTAGTGTGTATATTATTTATTGATAGATTTATTGTTAGATTTCTTATATATTTTTTCTCTGTTATGTTTTTAATCTCTAGAATTAGTTTAAGTCATTGTATTGTCTTGGGAGCAGTTCGGGGATACATATCGCTGTCTATTGTACTTGAATGTGAATGATCTCCTTGAATCTTTAATCTAATACTCTTATGCGCACACATATTGACATCTCTCAGTCTTACACTATAACCACTATACTAAACAAAACAGCATGAATGATTGGGGAGGAAACCAGTGAAACAAGCTCTATACATGCAGGTCATGTTGTCTATGACCAACTAGAACATTTTCCAGCCTTTGTGTGGTAAAGTCTTAAATAAGATAAGGTTTATCATTAGTGAGTTTAGACAGTAAAATGATTCTGGAATCTTTGGTCTAACTGGTGTTGTGATGTTTTTTAAAGAATATGCAATTCCCATAAAGCAACTTCTAGAGATATAATACCAATCATTTATCAACACCCTAACCACAACCTGGGACACCACAGTAACTACCAGAGAAACCTGGGTATAGTATATAGTAACCTGGGTAGCAAAACCCTAGCAACCACAACAAATATCCTTGTATATATCCAACAAATATATGCAGCCTGCTAGCAACAAACTGGAAAACCATAGCAATCACCTAGCGACATTATTATCAAGGGAGTTGCTTTTAGTCTGCAGTCACTGCACTTTCTTCAGGATTTTCATGTTTGCTTGGTCATTAGCTGTTGCTCGGTAACTCGTCCCCTTGGAATTATAAGGTTCTATCTGCATTTTGAGTGGTTTTGAAAGCTTCAGTTTTACATGAACAGTTTTGAATATAAAAAAAGGACTGCATGACTATACAAAATGCTGCCGTTATAAGATGATTACGCTTGAACCGCAGAGCAAGGTTATAAGACATTCTAGCTCTCCATCCTTTAGTTATTCTTGCGTAGAAAATGGACGAGCATAGGGAACTTCATGACACTGTGAAAATTGGTCATGAGAACATTTCCAAATGGTGCTGACCAAGACAGAGAAGTAAGCTAACGTTTAACGTGACCTCAGTGATGTTTAACTCTTATAGTTTTACATATATGAAAGAGGTTGGACCATTATTGGGGAAACTGATTACTCAGCTCATCTTCTCCAACCTTTTAGTGGTCTGTTCTTAAGCTACAAATTTGCTCATAAAAACCATGCAGTACTTTATTAGGGCATTTTCACATTTTCACCAATTGCCAGTAATGATAAGTGCATGTCTATAAGCTGTAGTTGACCAGGGCTCATTCTTGAAGTTCAAGAGTACTGATTTAGGATCTGTTGCTATGATAGCAAATAAGAGAGGAATCTAGATCCCATGTTACATGTTTTAAAGGATAACTTGAATGCATTTTACAATTGCAATTTTTGGCCTCAGCAACTGGACTGTTTATTTCAAAACTAATGTCAGTTCAGGGACCTCAGACCTTTAGACCACATCTTTTTACTCATTTTGGTTTTTGTGGCAATTTCAATTTATTTGACTCAAGTTACCATTCATAATGGTTTTAGGCTACAGATCCCAGTTCTGGGAAAAGTTGGGACATTTTGTAAAATGCAATAAAACCATAAATCTGCAATGTGTTAATTGGCCTGAACTTTTATTTAACCGGCAAATGTACAAAAAAATTTTTCATATGTTTTGGCTGACCGACATGACAACATATAAGCAAATATTAAATTTCAACACACATTTAAAAAACATTGGGACAGGGGCAAAATAAGAGTGAAAAGTTTGTAGAATTCCACAGTAAGCTGGTGCGCCAGAAACAGTTGACAGAAACATAGTTGGGTATAAAAGGAGCATCCACCAAAGCAACAACAGATGATTGTAAATAATTCAGGTCTCTCGTCATCTACAGTACATAATATTGTGAAAAGATTAAGGTAATCTGAAGTGTTAGTATGTGTAGACCAAAGTTAGGAATCACTGTTAAATGTGCATGAATATTGAGCCCTTAGAACGTATATGTGCATGACCATTGAGTCCCTCACTCTACTGTAAATATTGATACATGTGCTTGAGAATACTTTGGAAAGTCATTGTTAACCCAGTCCAAATGCATTAAGAAACGCAACCCAAAACAATTACACAAAGGGAAAGTCATACAGCAATTCAGTGCAGAAACATCACGGTGTTCTCTGGACCCAAACTCATCTCAGATGAGTCAGTGCAGCTCTGTTTCCTATTGAAAATATATGGCACATAATGAAGTGGAGAATAAGACAACAGCAACCACAATGTGGTGAACAGTTAACGTCTTGTATTAATTTATAAAAATGATGAATACAATACAAATGATTGAATGGTGTTATTAAAAGGAAAGGTGATGTAACACAGCAGAACACACGAACCTGTCCCAACTTTTTTGAGTGTGTTGCCACCATCAAATTCTTCATTTCTTTATTTACAAAATACATTTAATGTCAGTCAGTAAAAACACTGGAAATATCTTCTTTCTGTTTTTGTTGATTAAAATAAAGGTTCAAGAGAATGAACAAATGACTCTTTTTATTGCTTTTTATAAAAGTCTCTGAAAAAGTGTTTGTACTTTAACCCCCATGGTTTATTACAAGCTGCAGAACGGAGTCCCAAAATCCCAAAGGATATGGAACAGCACTACTGGGGAAAAATCTTAGAAGTCTTCATAACACCCACAAAGCAGTGACCTCTACAGGCCATTTTCCATGTTTTGTGAGAGATTATGCCAAGGAATCACATAACTCACATAACAGCACTGAATCAGAAATATAGATTTATGAAACAACACAACACACAGGTTTAAGTTTGTGAAGGTTCATCACATCACTCATCACTTCAAACACAGTGGACATCCAAGAGGGGTGTGATGAATGGCAAGCGGTGCGGAAGTTACTTGTACATTTTTCCTCTGAAAACATCCAGACATGACAGCCAGATCATGCTGGAAAATTAGAGAATTCTCTCATTACTACTTCCTGCAACCTCACAATGTCCTTCCTGATCAGGATTTTCCAAGAGAACCGTCTGCAAATCCAGTGCAGTACGTTGGATGTGCTTAAAAGTCCCCCAGGGGACAAAACGACAGTGCAGATTATAGACAGTCATGGCAACCAGATGATGAAGGATCATGTGCACAGTCAGGTAGTTCCTCTAAGGATTAACTATACAAGGTTTTCATTGTGCATTTCCAGGGTGTATTCTTTGTACTGACCCCAAGGCAGGTCACTCCTCAGCTGTTGGGTCATCTTTAGTGCTCTTACTCTGTTCCTCTCTTCTTCTGTTTAGCTCCTTCAGTCCTTCTTCAAGCTGCTCCAATGACTCCTCGTCGCTGGCTGCCCGCGCCAGTGTCAGAGCCTCCTCATACAGCTTAGCAGATTCCTCAAATTCACCTGACCAAACAACACAACCTCTCAAATACCTTAAATATGATAATCTGTTCATCAACAGCAGAAATGATCCAATATGTAAAACACTGGGGTAACTAAAGATATTCAGCAGCACATAATCAGTAAATATGCTTTGATAGCTATTCAGCAGATTACAGCATACTGACTTGTGGACTTGTCCAACAATATATCCACTAGTTGGCACTGGAGGCATAAATAATGCTGGACTGGCTACAGTTTTATCAAATCTAAATCTCAACAGAATATCTGCTCTTCAGAAGATATTTTTTACATCATCATGATGCACATCACACTTTTGCATAGCAATGTCAGAAAGTATCCATCCAGCCCTTCTAATTTCACTAAAACAACTACTTTAAGGTACACCCCCTGCAGACAATGTATTGTTTTGTGTAGAAGGTGTTGACTGAGAATCGTTTCTGGTTTTGCTTAGTCACCAGGGGCTAATCTTAAAGCATCAGTAGAAGGTTCTGTATGTTTCTTATCATGTACCACAATGTAGCCCTCCACTCTTCTTGAAGATTCAGTAGAGGTGGGCAACATGGATCCAGAGAGTAAAAATCCCCCAAGGCTTCTTAGGCTTTGATGGTTTGCTTGAACCAGCAGCTGAAATAACGAGGCATTTGGGATCAAATTCTGGGGTATATTTTACTCTCTGGGCCTACACTGCTCATGTCTTGGGTTTGGAGAGTTACAAGTCACAGTTTTTAGTAAAATAAAATCAGTTTTGTTACAAATACATGTGACTATATGGGTTTAAACCCTCTTTGCACTGTGGATCTGCTGATCAAGGAACTCCATCCAGTAGTTTTTTTTTACATAAGTTGAAGTGGTGTTTGAGATCCAGAACATCATCCAACATCAAAACGTGACTTCACCAATTCTCTAATGGTTGAACGATATTGCAGCAAAAGGGGACAAACTGCCTATTTATAGTCATGGTTTCAAAAGATACCTTGAAGTTTGTGTCTACACACTTTTAGACATGTGGTGTATGTTTAGGTGAAGAGAGAAGAGAACCTGACTGTCACCTTTGTGCATCAGAATGCCTGCCATGTTCCCCAGCAGTATGTGTTGGTCAGGGTGTCCTGCTGCCTGGCCCAGTTCCACAGCCTTCTTTACCTGAGCCAGTGCCTCATCATGCTTTCCCTGCAGGTCCAACACTGTGGCCAAATCACTCATCAGTACAAGCGTCTGGAAAACAAAGACACATTATCTCAGAGGACAGTTCTTGGCAGCCCTTTTATTACAGAAGAGGTCTCATCGGATTGTAAATGTTAGTTGAGAGCTATACGGTTCACTTTTGCATTATGTATCCAGTATGAAGTACAATATATATTACAATGTGTTGCAAAAGGTGAACCATATACAGCATACACAAGTATTTAACAGCTTATATATGTGGTGTAGACACATCACAATTTTTCAGTACTGTACTATGAATGTAGTAGACAGTGTATAATGTAGTGTAAATAAAGTGGAGGCTAAATGAGGTAGGGCTGTTTTAGGGTAAAAGTATATGATCTTGAGTTCCAGTAATTGACATCATGCATTTTGGCTAAACCCAAACCAAAACACCACCATATTGGCAGGAAAGTGGGAATATAACTGCCTTGATAGAAGTTCATATAACATGGCAGATAACTGCTGTGCACAGACATCCCAGAACAGATGGGAGGGGGATTTTGTGGGGCTAAGAAAGATTAAACTGAAAGAAGCCTTATTATCACTAAAATGTTGCAGGACATTTTCAGTCTGTGAACTGTGGTACCACCACTGAAGAAATGTAGAATATCAATGCTTACAATGTTACAATTATGAGTTAAAATATTCCATACGAAGGATTAGTGCATTAAGGTTATGCCTTGGAAGTGTACTGTCTGCATTTCTGTTACACTGTACAGATGCTTCATGCAACTGGCACATACTGCACAATGCTTTTGTTAATGTTAACTGTACACGTCCAGGCATGAATTTTTCTTTTTCATGCTCTGTTTATGCCTATAAAGCACATTATATAATCACTGTGTATGATAATGTGCTATATTAACAAATGTGCCTTGCCTAGCTGCATCACAACACTTCTTCACACTATTTAGTGTGGTATTATGATATGAAGTTTGGCACACAGCCTAGGATGAAACATCAATTACCCTTCAATTGATGACAATGCAGTTTTTAGCTGGTAAACTCCAAAGCTGAATAATAGAGTAGGAAGAATGAAATATGTCTGGATACTGCAGGTGTGGAACAATGTCCATTCAAGCTGTTTTAGCACCCACTGAGGCATTAGAAGGGTCACTAATATTTAATCTATCAAGTTTTGTGATAAAGTCTTCAATGTCTTTGGACCTAAAGTGGACACCATGGCGGTGTAAACCAAATGACTCCCAGAGCTCTATATAGTCTAATGTAGTTATTGTAGACTAGTAGGTCTAAATCATCATAAATTTCATTCTCTTACTAACTTACAATTAACACTTTTATTGTTCCTCACATTTCAAGATAACTAACCCTATAACAAAGGGTTAAAAAGTACTGGGAATAAAATCTCACCAGTAGGTTTTAAAGCACAGTTTTGGAGATACAGCAAAAACGGAGATATCAGTGAATGCTGAAGAGGTGAAAGGCTGTATGTTTACCTGATGATGGCTCTCTCCTTGCTCCTCTTGGCATATCTGCAGAGCATGGCGATAGTCCCTGCAGGCTCCAGCCAGGCGATGTGACGCTGCCAGGTAACGCGCACGGGCGTCCAGACTGAGCCCCAGCAGCAGGCGAGTGTCCTTCCGTTCCTCTTCTGCAATGACCAGACAATTTGCTGTGTGAAGAATCGTCCACAACTGGCACAAATCTGTCTTACACTATATCACTATATATATTACACTAAATCTGTCTTATCCATATAACTGCTGAAATACACTACTGATCAAAAGACTGGAATCATTTTCTTCATTAATAACAATAACAATTATATTATTTTATTATATCAATAATCATTTATTACCTTTGTTCTTTTTTTCAGTAATATATGTAGCATACCGAATGAAAACATTGAAATCTAGTCACCAAAATTTTAAGATGCCTAAAAAAAATCTTAATATACAATACTTATTTACTATTACTTTGTCAACAAAACTGATTTTAAATAATGGAAAACTGGGACCTTTTACATGGTAGTGTGTCACTCTTTCTGAACTCTAAAGAAGAACAGAAGGTTGTGCCGCTGTACCTGATATTGCATCAGGGGGAAGTTCCCTATGTTTATCAATCTTGGCATCCAACGAATCTATGCAGAACTGGAAGCCATGCTCTGCCAACTCATTCCTACACAAAACACAGTGCTGCTGCTGACAGGTCACAGGTAGATGAAGCATGTGCATTAGACTACAGTAAACAGTTGGAGAATCCCTCTTAATGTGCCTGAAGTAGACGGACAAACTACTGCAAAGTTATAACAGTATCCGACTTGGAAATGCTGTTTCTTCTGACAGAGAAGGATAAAGACTTACTTGTTTTGAGTGGCATAGATGCTGGCCAACTTCAGGGACATTTCAATGACTCCATTGTCATCCTGATCAAGATAAATCCAACAACCATACATTTACATTTTATACATACATATACACCATGAAAGTGTAGAAAGATTTTTTTAACATCTTTGAACAAGCAAACATTTTATCCTGTTTAATGCGGAGCCTACAGATAAATATACTTGATATCACATTACTATATACAAACTATTTCTGAAAAAAAAATTGGGACATATTGAAATTGCAATGAAAACAAAGATCTGAAATTAGTAAATTCTCTCAAATCTCTATATACCTGACAAAAATACAAAGAAATGACTTTTTAATTGGTTTGTCTAACCAATCTGATTGTATTTTGTACAAATTCACAGATTGTTAACTTCAGAATCCTGCAAATGCCCAGTCTTTGCACACAATGGCTAAAAATTCATGAAAATGCATGACCTTCAGAAGGCACTGCATGAGAAACAATACTGTGTTAAATATAGCCATGTGTTTCTTGTGAGTACTTTGGAAAATGGTTGACAATTGGCTTTATTCTGCACCTGCCACAACAAAGTGTGTGCCCTTGACTGGCCTGCCAGCAGTCCAGATCTGTCTCCTATTGAAAATGTATAAAACATGAAGAGGAGAATCAGACCAAGGCGACCATAGCCTGATGTGCAGCTGAATGGTTATATCAAGCAAGAATGGACAAAGATCTCACTTGCAAAACTGCAACAATTAATACTGTCAGTTCCCAAAACATTAAAATGTTTAAATAAACAAAAAAATGATGAAACACAGAGCTGATTCTGTCCCAAGAATTTGTGTCACAAATTTAAATTCATGCATCAAATTTGAAATGTTTGTCTTTACAAAATACATTTAAGCCGCTTGTTTTTTACTTTTGCCAGTTAAATAGTGAAGCAAAAGTGTCATTGTGAACACACTCAAGTACCACAACTAAATCTGACCTCTGCATTTAAATGATCACACATGCACATGTGGAGCAATGAGCAGCTATGAACAGCCCCCAGGGAGCAGTGGAATGAGACAGAACCTTGCTCAGTAATATCTCAGCATTCTCCGGGCTGGGACTTCAGGTGCTAAGGGCGATGTCCTAACCACTAGGCCACCACTGCCCATAAAAATTTCACTGCCCAAATAAAAGTTCAAGAGTGAACAATTCACTGATTCTTGTTTTTATTGCATTACAAAATGTACCAACTTTTCTGGAATTGGGGCTTGCATAGCACATAAAGCACTGTTCTGACAATGCAAGTAGATTAAAACACTAGAACACACTGTGTATATGTAATACACATAGATTACATAGCATCTTTCTACCTGTGGCGTTCCCCCAGACAGCATGAAGCTCATCGCTGCTTTGAACAATTTCTCAGCCTACAGGGGGAAGACAAGAGCACGAGTCACACACTTGTTCCCTCCAGCAGGTCATAGGGCAACACAGGCTTCAGGGATCGGTGGGTGAGGGCAGAGAAAAAGAAAAGCAGCTGCACTTTGACTCACATTGTCCAGTTGGCCTTGAACGAAGGCCAGGTTAGCCATCTATAGGGAAAGATGCACTTTGGTTAAGACAGCTACAAACGTGGGTATTCTCTTCTGGCAACATGAAGAACATATATGAAGTCCATACTAGGCTGTAGGTGTAGATGATGGCATCATTGTTGTGGCTCTGATGGGCGAGTCGAACTGCTTTGTGTAAAAAACTGTTCGCTGCGTCCAGTTCCCCCAACATCATGCTGTACTGTGAAAAACAGAGATGATCACATGACATATTACTATGCATGGAATAGATAGGCAGCCTACCCCAGCTGTACAAATGATCATTGCTGACTTTCATTTTGGGAAAAAGAATACTTTTCATAACCATATATATTATCTATATTACCTACTACTTCCTGCAATGCTTTTCTTTCAGGTTAGAGTAAAGTGCAACTAAGGAAATGAATGTAATGACTGAGGACTCGCTGTATATTTATATCCTTAGGACAAAAATGTGAATGACTGAAATAAAGAGTAAAAAACATTTATGTAAAAAGATTACAGGTAAAACTGTTGTGCTGTCCATTAACTACCTTTGCTTTTTTTAAGAGAAGGATAATCTCATCCTCCGTCTTCTGTGCCTCAGTTCGCTCATCTGTGCTCCCAAATATTGAGAACGCTGCAGACAAACACAATTGACTTTAACATTATATTTACAGAGCCATTTCTTTTCAGAGGTAAAGTCATAAATTGTCAGCAACTGAAAAAAAACAGTAAACAAGAGGTGTGATTAAAGGCAAAGCAAGGCAAGTTTATATATTGCACATCATACACAGAGGTCATTCAATGTGCTTTTACAGGTGTGATATAGTCTATAGTATAGTATAGTATATTATTATAGATTTTTGTATTTTGCAATAGGATAATGGAAGCTTAAAGCCACCAGCTTACCATAATAATAATAATAATAATAATAATAATAATAATAATAATAATAATAATAAACAACTTTTTTGAGTTGTTCTGTAATTTTTAATAGCCCTGTTCGTGATTTCTGTGTGATATACTGAAAACTATACAGCATGTATCTAAAGAAAGAGAGCAGTATAACTGAGGCCTTGGTTTTTTTCCCTTTTTGATCACTTCATGATGCCTAGTATGGTGATTCTTAAAAGTGTAGTCCAGTATTTTTGGTGTTTTCAGAGTTTTAATTCTCTTCTGTAAGCTATGGGCTTGTGCCTTCCGCAGCCCTGTACAGTGCTTTTATAAACTCTAAAGACTCTAATCCAGTGAAAATATTGGGCTCTTAGCGCCATCTTGCGGTAAGACATGGTAAGACACTGAACCGTGTCGTGATCTAAGTCGCGTCCTTCCACTTTCCTACAAGCTGCCTTCAAGTAGTCTGAGAAATACGAACGCACATGTAATACCAGTGCCAACAAATAAACCATGTGGGTTAGTTACTCAACAGACTGTAGGCTAAAATATTTTAAAATGTCTTATTCTTATCTGGAAACGGAACAAACTAAAAAAAACCCTTTCTTCTCAACGCCACCAATTCCACTCGAGAACATAATGTCGCAAGTCCGTAGACGACTTGAAGGCAATAACGGCAAAACAAACCTAGTACAGACAGAATACGGTCAAACTAATATATTAGCAATATTTTATTTTACAAACATTGAAGAAGATAATAAAATGCGCCGTAAAATAAACTAATTTCGTGCTCCTCTTAATAAAAAAAACCGAACATCCTTAAAAATTTTAAACCGGTCTAAATGTGTGAAGAGAACCGGGCTGGACTATTCCTTTAAAACCCTCACCTTATGATTCATCAGCAGCAGATTCTCCACAATCAGTCAGGACACTTTAATCTTGCCGTGTGTAACTCCTGCTTTGTGCTTGTTGATTACAGTAATGCTGTACTTACCCAGGGCGCTCCATAGTACAAACCCGCGCTGCCGCCCGGTGTTTTCTGTCCTGGCGTTCTCGGTTGTACACAACGCGTTTCTGCAGAATCTGCTCCACTCCCGCCCCTGGGACTCACACAGCTGCCAAACGACCGACTCCGGGTGATGCGACATGTGCCGCTTGCATGGAGAAAGGCTGCTTTTGTAAAGCCTCCTGGCTCCCTCACGGACCAGCTTTTGAACGCAGACCCTGTGTGTCAGGAACAGACGACAGCTGGAGGGCAGCGCCATGTTTCTCCTTTGATGATCAGGCAATGATGCGGTCACGTGACTCGGCAGTCAAAATTATATATAGAAGTACAGTGGCCCAACCTTTAAATCCCATTAAAATGATAATTTTTTTCTCTCTCTCCATGGGTAATAATTTTTTAATATTAAAAAAATAAATTATGTATTTTCCAGCAAAAAAACGATATATATTTAAATATCTGAAGATGTGATTTCAGATTTTTTGCCTTTTTTAAACAATTATTAATAAATAATAAAAAAATAAAAATATTGAGGTGAGACTTTTATTTTGACAATACTCAGGCCACCAATGAACCTAAATAATAATCTGAAATATTCTGAGGTACATAGCAGCAGGCCTACTTAATTAAAATAATAATAATAATAATAAAGGCCTGCATCGAAACTAACAGCTTAACAAAACTGCAGATGATTTTCTTTATACAAGTAATATTTTTGGTTAGTATATAATAAAATTGGGTTAAGATTTGCTGTTTATGAAGTGGTCAGATCATCAGTGATCAGGGTAGCAGATCCAAACATACTGCCAGTCTCACTAAAGCATAAAAACACTAAGGAGCATTAAAGACAAAGTCAAGCACAGAGTAGGGCTGTCATTGAGATCCAGTTTAGAATTGAATTTAAAAATGAATACCATAACGTCTGTATCAGGAAAGGCCTTGTTGATAAGCAGATTTATCCAGCTCTTTACCATCACAGGCCTAATCAAGAGCTTTTACTTTACCTGTGCGCACTCATCACTCACATTATTACAAACTGTATTTTAGCTCACAGGCCACTTTATAAGCTCCACCGGCATTATAAACACTATAAACGTGTGCAATTACAGACTGTGGCCTTATCTTCTCATTTATATGAATATTATGTGAAACTACCTCTGTCCTGGAGCCTCCATGCACTGCACATCTGATCAATTTCCAGCAGTTAAATTAAGAGTTGATTTAGAGTTTCATTTTACAGTGAAATGAATTTGGCTGATTTAATCAAAATAATACATTCAAATGCACAGAACTTGAAAAGAAAATGTAAGGAATTTTGTCTACTCTTGGAAATAATTTGGCAAAATGATTCAATTTCAAAAATAATTCAGCATTAATAGATTAGATGTAAACACTAGGCGGGTTTCCATCCATCCATCCATCCATTTTCTATTCCGCTTCTTCCGTTTCCGGGTTGTGGGGAAGCTGGAGCCAATCTCAGCGGACTGCAGGCCTAAGGCGGGGTACACCCAGGACAAGAGGCCAACCCATTGCAGAGCAACACATAGACAGACAACCATTCAAACACACATTCATACCTACGGGCAATTTAGAACATCCAATCAGTCACGCGAACAGCTTGCAAACTCAGCACAGAAAGGCACCTGTGGCTGAACCCAGGACCTTCTCACTGTGAGGCGAGAGCGCTAACCATTGCTCCACTGTGCCGCCCAGCAGGTTTCCATTGGTCCAATATCAGCATGACACATAAAAACTTGCACTCACTTTGGACAGTAAATTAAATGGCTTTATCTGCACTGCAGACAATGCCAACCCTGATTTGCATCATCACCGCGGTAAAGAAATTCAGATCAGAAATGTTCTCTGCACTAATCCATTTTACATCAAAAGTCTTCATCGAAACACATCTCATAGACGCTTTGAAAAAAAATGGGTGGAATTCCGCTTTTACAAAAGGCTTATCAGGGTATTCAGTATGTCATTACTGTCTTGATGATCAGCATCTGACCCTCAGGCTTCCGGCTTCAGGACCAATAAAACAACACTTTCATGTTTCATTATCTTAATCTTTATTCATTTTACTAATGAACACACAGGTTACAAAAAACTTCACAATATTCTGTCATATCCCACTTGTGTACACTGCTGTGAGATAAAGGAATGTGGCGAGGCTTTCACTTTTTAATCCTAGATTATCCTACAGTGGACAGCACTAAGTGGGCTGGCCACCGCAACACCGATCATGCAGTAAGTACTGATAGAACACTTTTTTTTTCTGCAGACGTACAATAGTGCACAAGGAAAGAGGAAAGGCAGAAGGTGATCGAAATACAACAAACCTCACTCTCACATGTACATAACCATGATCAGATAGTAATGAATACACAAAAGGTACACCACCGCTCATAGCAAAAAGTTAAAATCATGCCCTTGCTAAAAGGTGCTCAGTGTCAAAAAGGTCTTGTTCCATTTACTTCGCGATGCAAGTGAAACGCTCAGTGAAAACGTTCTTTCCTGAGTAAGGACTCTAAAGGAAAGGAAAGAGCATGCAGCCTCCAACTCTCAGTGGATGCACATACATTCACTGCATGTGTATTTGAAAATGTATATATATATATATATATATACATACAGTGGAGGAAATAATTATTTGACCCCTCGCTGATATTGTAAGTTTGTCCAATGACAAAGAAATGAAAAGTCTCAGAACAGTATGATTTTAATGGTGGGTTTATTTAACAGTGACAGGTAGCACATCAAAAGGAAAATTGAAAAAATAACTTTAAATAACAGATAGAAACTGATTTGCATTTCATTGAGTGAAATAAGTATTTAAACCCCTACCAACCATTAAGAGTTCTGGCTCCC
>JBBPDA010047393.1:0-14021 GCA_037974385.1 Arnoldichthys spilopterus
GAGAGAGAGAGAGAGAGCAGTACAATTACTATATTGGAAAATGTTTCATTACTCTAATCATTTTTTGTTTCCCTCTTTCTTCAGCTCAGATTTTGGTTTCCCATTCTCTTCCGACATAAACAAAACTTTGAGAACATAACATGAGGTTTGTGTTTGGTTGATTTTTGGTTGTTCCTATTGTTCTTTTCATAGTTATAGACAAAATGTTTTACAAAGGTA
The DNA here is from genome assembly GCA_037974385.1 of Arnoldichthys spilopterus. Lineage (NCBI taxonomy): Eukaryota > Metazoa > Chordata > Actinopteri > Characiformes > Lepidarchidae > Arnoldichthys > Arnoldichthys spilopterus. The sequence continues at coordinate 220 of JBBPDA010047393.1, forward strand.
TTATGTTTTACCTGTTCATATCTTTTGGATGTTCTTTTCCACTTATTTGTTAAAAAATGTATCTTGATCAATTATTTATCTTTTTTATTGGACAAATTAAATTATTCTACTGTAAATTCTGAATTTTAGACAATTAGCAGTAAGTTATGAAGCTGGTCAGGAAAATCTTTTAACATGTCCAGTATATACTGTTACATTTCACATTTAATTATTGATCCTCAAAAAATGTCATTTAATTTTTAAAAATGTATTCAATATGTGGTTCCTACGTTACACTTAATACTGTCTATAGAACAACAAAAGTTATTTATATCTGTGTACTTTGGGTCTTGGCATGAAAATAACCATTCATCCGTTTTCTAAATCTTCCGTTTCCAGGACAGGAGGCCAACCCATCGCAGGGCAACACATAGACAGAGCCCCATTCACACACTCACTCACACCTATGGGCAATTTAGAGAATCCATTCAACCTACTGCAGCCTTTGGACAGTGGGAGAAATCCCACAGAAACACGGGGAGAGCTTGCAAACTCCGACCTGGGGACCAAACCCAGGACCTTTTTGCTGTGAGGTGACAGCGCTAACCACGGCGCCACCGTGCCACCCTGGAAATATTAAGTGTAGCTTAATTTGTATTCCGTTTATTTTTAATTATTTAACACATTGTTCTTTACGAATGCAAAGATTATATGGACATTTATCTACAGTGATAATTTATACAGTAATTCTAATTTACTGTTGAGTTTTTTAATTATAAACTGTTAAGTTCTTTTTAATATTTAGGCATCAATAAAGGAAGGAGTAAAACCAATATATGCATTGTTTTTACCTGCAGCTATGGTATAGCTAAGGTCCCATATGCTACATTTTCATTAGAGGAACATGGTTCTGAGTTATTGACGTGGGATGGACTCACTGAAGAATTCCATTTTCTTCCCTGTAATTTATGATTCGTTTGATGCCAGAGATATGACCTGTCCATCGTAGGGCTTCCGGGCCACTGCACTGGGCTTTCCCACCTGTAATTAGAACCAGTACAAAATAAGCCATCAAATACTGATACTCATCTGCACTCAGTAGCAGATGTTCAGTATGCCTCGTTTTGTCCGGTGCTGAAACAAATACTACCACATTTGTATTTAGTGTTTGGTCTTATTTTCAAGCTACAGAATTTGTAAATGAAACTACAACAGATTTGATGGTTTAATAAAATAGGTTTAGTGAGTCACTATAAAAACAGTAATAGTAAAAAAGAAATTGAGGTTGGATAGGTATGGAGATTGATCTCAAACATGTAGTATAATAATACTTATCATAATACTCTAATGAGGCTGATTCTAAAACCAGGAGCTCAGTGTCTCAAGCATTTACTTTCATGCTTGTGCTTTGTGTTTATACAAGTCTGGTAACTCTTCCTCCACTCAACTCTCTCACCCAGTAATAATATATATAAACACTTCAGGGGGAATTAGCACACAGTGACGCCCACTTTTTTGGCAATTGCTTGACAATTTTACCAAAAATCACAGTTTTTGCATGGCAATTTTGCCTCTAGGAGGGGTGTGACAGTTTCTCATACAGTGCCTTCTGAGGGCTTGAAGTTCTACTGGGACTGAGATTTCTCTGGATTCCATAAATCTTTTCACAATACGTTGCACTGTAGGTGATGAGTGTTGAGAAATGTTCTTTTGGAGCTGCCTGACAAAATTCTCTCATTACAAAAAGGCAAAAAGTGGTGAGCCATGACCCACCTTTACTTGCAGAGACTGAGCCTTTGGTGGATGCTCCTTTTATACCCATCCCCAAGATTTAGTAGATTTTGAGAGGGATCCACAGGACAACTGGCGACAGGGTCATGGGCACCCAAAGCTCACTGATGCATGTGAGACTATACATATATATATATATATAGTAAGAGGTATTTTAATAAATATTTATATGTATTATTTTATATCATATATATAATTTTATGTTATATATATTATTATTGCATTCTAAGCAGAGTGAACTAATGTTAACACAGCCAACGCTGTATTGTGTCAGTGTAGAATTGATGTACTAAAAGTGATGCACAGCTGCATGTCCTCTTACCTCCTCCCTCTGTTTAATTCTTTTGTACACAATCTCAGCATAGGGCTTGCGGGGAATAAACCTTCCTATTCCAGGTTCAGCGAGTACTCGACCATCCTCATAAACCACCCTGCCTCTGGATATGGTCACCAGTGGGACACCGTGGCACACCATGCCCTCAAATATGTTATAGTCCACAGCCTGGTGGTGAGTTTTTGCCGAAATCAACCTGCAAAGCAGAAAGCAGCTTCTTTACTGGTGCAACACCTAAAGCGACTGACAGATGCACACCCTAAGCCATCCTACCCGCCCAGAGGGAGACCAGTCACTCTCTTGAGATTTTTCCCATTCATGGAGCACTGTGGCATCATCAGAATCTGAACAGTCCACTGATGACAGGACCACCACTTATTGAGATCAAAATATCTCATTTTTGCTTTTTCTACACAAACTATACTTTAACAGTGCAGGTTTTAGTATAAGGCAGTCTTATTATTATGTCTTATTAAAGATGTTCATATGAAGTTGTTCTTATCCAACGTACGAAAGCAACAAAGGTGCATTTTTGCTTTCACTTTCCCTAAGACAGGGTTGCCCAAAAAGTCTTGCAATGCTGGTATACCACACAGTTTGGCAGTTTCCCTTCTTAAACACACTCAGTAAACCTGCCAATTAACAGGTGACTAGAACAAGGTGTGCTTAAAGAAGGAAATTACCAAAATGTGCTTGACACCAGCCCTCCAGGACTGGAGTTGGACACCCCTTTACTGGTATCCTCGACTAAATGACTGGACATTGGCCATTTAAAGATTAAATGCAACTGTTTTTGATACATAAAACCACATAAGCATCATGCGCAGACCTCTGAGAGAAAATCCCAAGTAAAAAGGCTGCATGTAGGCCCTTTAAGGAGAGTTTGTTAGAAATGGTTGACAAAATGACCAGAGCATCCATTCTTGGACACAGAAATGACGCATATGCAAATGAAAAGAGCTGGAGACATTGTGTCTCTGACTGTTGTGTTTCTTTGAAATGGTAAACAACTGATTATATGCTTCAGTAATTATGTTTCACTTGATTTATTCAGCTCAGCAGGAACAAATGTAGAGAAAAGGAACCGAGAAATGGAGGAAAGCAGGAGGAGAAAGTGTTAAGACCAACCTACATCCATAGCCTAGAGAGCATTATTTAAAGGTAAACTTCATTAAAATGTTAAGTGGTTCTAGTGGGGGGTCAGCATTCACTTTCATGAAGCAAGCTGGCCCAAATTATCTTTCAGATCCTCATTAGCAACGTTAGCATTTGTAGGTGACATATTTCTTCAGGCTACGAGGCATTTAGTCACCAAAAGACTCAACATTAGCTTCGTTAACATAAAATCAGCTCTACTTCCATGTCCTGTACATCAGCAGTGCAGGTACGGCGTCTCCTGATGTGTTTGGACAAGCCTTGTCTCAGTAAATGTCCCTGACCACTCAGCGAAGCAGTAAGGGGATGATGCACCATTAGAAAATCCAACAAGCGTAACACAACCTGACGTACCATGTAAGACTGTTACTTTAATCACCTATTCAGTCTACATCATATTAGAAAGACAATGTTCTCTGAAATCTCTGGCTACAGAAGCAGGGTACACAGTCTCCTGTAACACCAGAACCAATGTATAAGCTGTTAAAAATGTATTTTTGAATATGTAGTGGCTCGGCAGGCTAATACGTTTATAAAACGACCCCACGCACTTTAACCAGAGAGACACAAACACACCAACACAACACAGAAGTGCTCAGTTCCCACAGTCGGGAGAGGCAGCTGAGCAAGCTAGTGGTGTCTCACATGTTTTCATGTGTTCAGTGATAGTGATGAGTACTTGGCTGACAGCGGCATGCAGCAATCACACACACACACACACACACACACACACACACACACAAAAGATATAGGTAAATGCATGTAATCCATTTTTCAGTGAAATGTTTTTCTATTTATTTCTGTTATTTATTTCTATTATTTCTCTCTCTCTCTCTCTCTCTCTCTCTCTCTCTCTCTCTCTCTCTCCACACACACACATATATGTATAGGGTATAAATCGAAAGTTTCATCATGATTCGATCTGACAATTTTAGCCAGTGTTCTGATACCTTTTCAATGCCTTGAAATTTACACGGATGCGATTCGGTTCGATGTGATTCGGTTCGATGCGATTCGGTTCGATGTGATTCGGTTCGATGCGATTCGGTTCGATGTGATTCGGTTGGATACTGGGTTCTGCAGTCGGTATGAAATACAATGAAATTTCACACAATCTGCTACAAATGCCACAAACTTACACATGCAAACAAAACATAATGTGAACTTTAAAGGTCTAAAGTGTGGTCATAAACAGAAGCAGCTTCTCAATACAAAACACTGCTCACAGTGAAACGAAGGAGAAATAGTTATGGAATGAACACATTGACTTTTATGTGACATTGATCAAATGGATTGGATGGATTAGGCTCTTTTTTGGTCAAAGCATCAATACAGCTTGATTCACTGTTAGACCCTTTAATGATGCTTTTGTGTGTGTGGAGTAAATAATTATTTGACCCCTCACTGATTTTGTAAGTTTGTGTCTTTTATACAGGTGACTAGTTAAGACAGGTGTCTTTCATGAGGGTGACTAATTGAGTAGGAGTGTCTAACCACTCTGTGGGAACCAGAACTCTTAATGATTGGTAGAGGGTTCAAATACTTATTCACTCAATGAAATGCAAATCAGTTTCTATCTTTTATTAAAGGTTTTTTTTCCATTTTCCTTTTGATGTGCTATCTGTCACTGTTAAAATAAACCTCCATTAAAATGATCCTGAGACTTCTGAGACTTTTCATTTCTTTGTCATTGGACAAACTTACAAAATCAGCGAGGGGTCAAATCATTATTTCCTCCACTGTATATAATATATATAAGAGAGAGAGAAAGAGAGAGAGAGAGAGAGAGAGAGAGAGAGAGAGAGAGAGAGAGAGAGAGAGAGAGACAGAGATTACAGTATAACACATCTGCACTGTATATATATATATATATGTATACACACACATTTAACAAGTACAAATATAAAAATGTGTTTCTTGTATGTTAACCTAATGGAGATATGTATTGTAATGTGTATGAAATGTATAATAGTTATATTAATAATAATGTATTATTTTATTATTATTTACATTAAAGTCCACTGAAAGATGATAACTATGAAAGATGATCGCACTGAGTTCGTGATGAGTTCTACTTCCTCACCTGACTGATATGTTTATAAGGCCAACACACCAATGAGTTTTCTGTTTTTTACTCCGTACAAGCTTTAGTTTATCTACCCATCGAGCTGATCTGCCAAATACTGCTGCTCCAGGTAAGAACTGCACAGGCTACAAAAGCATTAAAGAACTCATGATCAGCTTTAGGGGTCATGTCTCAAACAGTAAAACTATGGTGTGTAAACCCTAAACACTGCTGAGAGAAAGTCTGACAGTCCAGAGGTGCTGTGGATATTTGACTGAAGAAGAAAACACGGATTGTTAATTTTGTTGGTTTTACATGTGTCTCAGGTTCTTTGCTGCTGCAACTAGTCTACAGTCAGGCTGCAGCTCCACCGTGTTGACCAGCACTGCTCATTGTAAACGACATCACTGAATAAAAAGGCCTCTGTGTGTTACTCTGTCCGACTCCGGGGCAGCGGAAGTGCGGATGAAGGTGCAGGCGCTCTGCTCTTCGAGCCGCTCTTACACAAGCGCTCAGCTCGCATTAGCTGGCGCTCGGTTTGCGCTAATTTCCAGCGTGCGGGCCAGCGTGCGCTCGGCTGCTCACAGCAGCAGTTCGTTATTGGCCTTGCGGGACTTAGCCCAGATTCAGACAGAGAAGAATCTGTGCGACCGACTTATGTAAGACACACGGCCTTCTGCTGCTTCCGCTGGCTGTATGTGTGAGTCAGTGTGTGTGTGTGTGTTCTTTGTATTGCTGTCTTGAAAGGACCAAACGTCCCCACAGTGAGAGTAAAACATTAAAATGAGGATGAGGTTTAAAAGGAGTAAAAAGATGAAAAAGATATTACTACTATAATAATAATTATGTAAAACACACAAAATACTAAAAATACAAATAACTACTATACAGAATATTGTATAGTTTTCTATATTCTGTATAGTAGTTATTTGCATTTTTTTGTATTTTGTGTGTTTACAATGTTTACATTGTATGTAAATTGTGGCTAATAATAATAATAATAATAATAATATGCATCATCATCATATTTATAATTATTATTATTATTATCATCACCATACTAAATATTTTTATTATAATTATTATCTTTTATAATAGTAATATTTTATTATTGCTTAACTAGTTTTACAATTATTATAGTAATTATGATGATGACAATGATTATGATGATGATTATTATTGTTATTATTATTATTATTATTATTATTATTAACAATAATAATAATATAATGTTAAACTCATTACATTAACATCACCTGTCTAATATTGAGTAGGTCCCTCATTCTGCTGAAACAGCTCTGACTGGAGCACTGTGTTCTTTCTATAGTCAGCATTATTATTTAGTGCAGCAAAAGCAACAAAGCTCTGAATGTAAGAAGCAGTATTTTGAATTTAATACAGGACTGCACCAATAACCAGTGGAAAAGAATGAGAGTGATGTGGTTGTGCTGTGTATGTGTGAGAACTCTGGCAGCAGATTTCTGGATAAATAAAAAAATCAGCTGTTCCAAAACTTCAGAAATCAGGGCAAAACGGATATGATTGGCTAATAAAACAACAGGCCAGGAGAAGCTGTTACAGTATTTTTGCAACAGGTATAGATGGTATTAGACACGACATGAAGCAAAGTAAAAACCTCCCTGTAAAAATCAATGTAACACACAAAGTGACAGTGTGACTTATAAGCAGAGATCCTCTCCATAATTTGGTTCCAACTGTTTGGATGCCTCTGCTGATGTTTCAGCTTGTTGGAGAAAGCAGGCAGTTAGAGAAAAAATCCTGGAGTGGAATCTTTCTTCCTGGGCCTGAAATGTGCATCGCTACTTTTAATAAAAATAACAGCCTGAGCAGACAAAATCCAGCCACGGTTTACTGAACGTTAGCTTTGAGCAACATATTTGATCCTGAATGGGAACAAAATGAACGAATGTATATGGATACCACATCCTTTAATACTTACAGTACAGGAAACTCTCTCACTTTACTTTCTTTGGTTCGCTTGCTTTTACCAGATAAAGGCACTTCAATCTTTTTCTGTAATGGTATTAATGCTGCTCTGAAGGATTTTCTGTTTGTCATCACATTCAACTGTCTATCATCATCACTTTGTCGCCAAATCAACATTTTTCCAGCCTGTCTGTGATTGCCGATTGTTGATGAGCTTACAATGCCCACTGACAAAAACAATCAGTCATGTCAACCACACACGCGCTACGGGAAACATGTAAAATAACCCCATAAAGAAAGATTCAGCAACTTAAACACGCTACAAACATTCCCTGATATTCCATGACTTGGCCATAAAAACGATCATATCACCTGACTCTTCATGTCGGAAAGATATTCCAGAACGTCCAGGGCCACACAGGACAGGAACACTGCTTATCCATTTTTCTGCACTGACAGGTGAGGTGAATAACATTGACTGTCTAGTTATTTCATTACAATGGCACCTGTCATGGGGCTGGGATATATTAGGCAACAAGTAAACAGTCAGTTCTTGAAGCTGATATGCTGAATCAGGAAACTGCACCACAGTCCGAGCGTTTTCAGAAGCATGAGGGGAAGCTACTCCATATTAAGCATAATGTTATGGCTGATTGTTGTATGTAGAACATATAATAAGGGGTTCTGCACTCAAGCATAATATATCGAATAACGATACAATTCCATACAAGACCTTTTTAGGTGTAGAAGCCAGAAAGCAACACACAATCAAAAATAAGATACCACTTGACATGGTACGCTGTTTAAAAGGCTTTACAGTGTATAATACACTGTTTAATAAGTGAACATGGTGCTTTAATTCAATGGAGAAAATTCTTAGCTTTTATTTATACCAGTGGTCATGTTGTCAGCCCCTGCCCATCTATTGGTCATGATGGTCCAAGCATCATCAACATGGTGCATTTACTCAGCATTATACACCTTTGAATAGGCTCAGCAAATTCAAATGATTCTTCCCTGACAGATTTTCCCCTATCAGAAGGTCACTACAACCCTGTGCACAGCCTTCTGTGGTTTATTACCCAACCTAAAGGCAAAATCTAAGGGAAAGACATAATACCTGTAGTCAAAATGTCTTTGACTGTTCCCTGATCATATTAAGCACAATTTAGCATTATTCCATCATCTAGAAGGCAAGACTGTCTTGGAGTCTAGTGCACATTGACTTTGGGTAACACTTTACATTAACCCCACAGCATTAACAATCATCCCATAAACATGTGCTGGCAGATGTGTAATGCTACTATTGCTGGTGCTTGTCATGACAGATACAGATGCTACAATTTTTGATGGTGTAACACCTGGTCTGTCACATGCTAATGTGAGGCCATGTGTGTCTGTCATGTAGTGGTAGCAATACACTGGTAAATTGATGGAAAGAATCTGTTAATGCAACTTGTTACAGCTTGTGACCAGTTAACGGCATGATGATGTCATCGTTAGGTAGCGTGTGCTAAGTAAAGCATTACCAAAACCTGTTTAGAGCCTTTGGTGATGCTTTAACAAAATATGAAAAACATACAGAAGTATGAGTGATCTACTAATCTCTTATTATCTCCTCTAAACGTCAGATGTTCCTGGAACTTACACTGATCAGCCATAACATTAACACCACTGACAGGTAAAGTAATTAACATTGGCACCTGTTGGGCTATATTAGGCATCAAGTGAACAGTCAGTTCTTGAAGTTGATGCCCTGGAACCAGGAAAAATGGGCAAGCGTAAAGATCTGAGCCACTTGGACAAGTGATGGCATCTTCAAAAATAGCAGGTGTTGTGGAGTGTTCCAGGTGTGCAGTAATTAGTACCTACCAAAATTGATCAAAGGAAGACAAGTGGAAGATAAGGCAGTGGTGGCCTATTGGTTGGGACACTGCCTTTGGGATCCCAGCACGGGCACTACAGAGGTACCATTGAGCAAGGTACCGTCCCACTACACTGCTCCCCGGGCGCTGTTGGTAGCTGCCTGCTGCTCCACGTGTGCAAGTGTGTTGGGTAAATGCAGAGGTCACATTTCGATGTGGTGCTTGAGTGTGTTCACAATGACAAACAGTCACTTTCACTTCACAACTGGTGAATCAGCTACAGGGTCATGAGCACCCAAAGCTCACTGATGCATGTGGGGAATGAAGGGTAGCCTGTCTACTGTGGTTTAAAAAGTGAAGCTGACTCTGATAGAAAGGGGTCAGGACACACAGTGCACCACTACTCAGAGCTGTTTCAACAGCACGAGAGGGATCTACACAATATCAGGCAGGCGGTATTAATGTTAAGGCTGATTGGTGTATTCGCCAGTTATACACTAAAAGGATCTGAATTTCTGTGAATACAGTGCTTAAATGGTCTTAGTAGTGTGGTTATGTAGTATAACAGATCATAGTGAATAATACATGATGAATTAACCCTTTAGCACTAGCTTTACTGGGATTTTCAGAGTCTCTGAGCAAGCGGGGGCTCACCCGAAATGTCTGATTTGGGTTTTCCTGTGCATATAACAAGACTTCATGACACTATGTCTTCATAAAAATAACGTTTACAATCAAATATATCAACACAATTATTGCCAAAAGTGACTTATTGACAGACAAAAATATGTGTCGATATTTTTTTATTGATGTGGAAGTGAATAACATTTGAAGCTATGCATCACTTTTATCACTGTACACATAAGACATGCATGTGTGTGTGTGTGTGTGTGTGTGTGTGTGTGTGAGTGAGTGAGTGTGTGCCTGCAGCTGTGAGACAGAATGCACTGCACACACTTCCATGTATGGTTGCACAACTTCAGCTGCCCACTGGCTCATACTTTTGCGTCATAATGAAGTGACAACACTGTAGTAAAGTCACAAGGTCACTGTTATTAAGGATGAGAAAGCAAATTTAACCTACAAAAACACAGCACTGACATGAAATGTCAGTGTCATAAACTGGCTAGTTTGTAAAGGGTAATTACAGCATTTTATGGAAAAATGGCAGAGACGGCGCTCATCAAATCACTTCAAAGCACACAGATTTAAGACACACAAGCCTTTGTGTTAGGCTCTAATAGATAAGGCAGTGCAAACAGCTGCAGGCTAAAAAGGCATGAATGTTGTATATTGCCTCATGTAGTAGTTATACTCTCAGAGTTTGATTTATAATTATTATTTTACATTTATTTATTTATGTATTTATTTTTATTTATTTTTTCTTCTCTGGGATTAATGATGACTGATGTTTTATTGTACAAACTGTTAATATTACATTGTATTGTATTATATATTATATATTCTACAAATAACGATAATGCCATTAAAATATAGGATTTGTCTACTTTTATATTAGGTACATTATGCCAAAGCTCCTAACTCCTTTTTTATTTTTACACTGCTGTATAGGATATTTATTTATTTATTTATGATTTTGTGTCACTCACACAATGTGTATAGTGAGCAGTGAAATTGTCCTCTGCATTCAACCCATTCATGACACCAATGTACATACAGCAGGTGCATTAGCAGTGGGCTGCACACCTACAACGCCCAGGGGGCACCTAAGGTTAGGTGTCTTGCCCAAGGGCACTTCAGCTGTGGATGTGGAAGGGGAAAAGTACTGCTCACTCATCCCTTTCTACATTTTCCTTGCTGGGCCCATGGATTGAACCCTGTCACCCTCAGGTCACAAGCCCTCCTCTCCAACTATTAGGCCATGGCTGCCCCATTACAACCCGGTTTCTATAGAAAGGGGGGACAGAATGCAATTATTGGCAAATCATGTAAATATATATTTATGTAAAGTAGAATCAAAAGATGTTCACCACTGTGTGGCATCACCTTTTCTTTTAACATTATAGCTGATATAGCGTAAATAGCTGGGAACTGTGGAGACCAGATGCTGCAGTTCTGAAAGTGAAATGTTGCCTAGTTTGAAATTTTGAGATTCGCGGTGGAGCAACTTTAATTTGTTTTGCTTCTTGTATTCTTTTGTTTTATTTTTTTGTGTTATTTTTCCGTGCAATCTTTTGAACGCTAATTATTACATTTAGTTAATTTTAACCTCATAATTTTAACTACTGTGTTATTTTCTGTATTATCACAGCTACATTGAAAATGAAGCTTCCCCTTACTGTGCTGAGTCTAAATAATCAAGACCAGTCAATATATATATATATGTATGTATGTATATAATAGTCTCAAATAGTAAATAATAAAATAAAAAAATTTAAATTTTCCTCCAATTTGAAGACAGAAGTACGGATTCTGATTTGGCATAAAACCTATAAAAACTTTCACTCCTAAAACTTCCAAAAGATTAGATGTAGAAATGACGTATGAAATGATGATGTATGAAAGTTACTGGTTGTACTTCTCCAGGTTACTTGTGTTGTTATTTATGAAGTGTTTCACAAAAATCGAAGTGCATTTCCTTTCCTACAGTGATTTCTTTCTGAAGCATAGAGGTGTAACAGGGGTGTAATCAACAGATTACACTGAAGAAAGAAGCAAAAAAATCTTGATAAACTAAAAAGATAAAAAGGCCAATTTTCCTTTCAGTAAACAGTCAATGCTTCACTTACTCTAAGTCTACTCAGTCAGCAAAGCCATGTTAGATGTCCAGATTTCCATTTTTTAGCTTAGAATTGCAGCTGCAAGGCAAAAATTGTCAAAAAAAAACCCTTGAACTCAATAGGCACCCAAAAACTTAACGTAGCCTGTTCAAACTACATCCAGATCTTCTTTACACTTCACAAAAACAAAACTAAAGGCAGCCATTTCAGACAGCAGGGCACCAACTCTATCTATTCCAAAAGGCCTGGTCTTTCCGTATGTTCCGTATCTTTATCTGTAGGCACTGTATCTACAAGGGCCAAAAGTCTTAGCTTTTCACAATAGGTTCAATCAACGCATCCACAGTTTCTATGGGCTGCAATTGGTTTTTCACTTTATGTATCAGCAGATTTAATTCTGTGCTTTAAACATTCTGTGTTGTCAAATTTGCATAAAAAACTTTGCACTTACAACACCATATGTGGTATAAAGAGAGTGTTTCAGTGAGAACTAATAAAATCACTTGGGCCATAACTGCAACTTCTAAGGGTTAGTATTCCCAGATTAAGGTCAGTGAGCCACATACATTACTGTACTGTTACTGTAATATTTACCTGGTAGCGTTTGGGTCCCAAATCACCATGTCAGCATCAGAGCCTTTAGCTATCCTCCCTTTCTGGGGATAAAGGTTGAAGATTTTTGCCGCGTTGCTGCTGGTGACGGCTACAAATCGATTCTCGTCCATTTTTCCGCTATGCTGGGGAGAGTAAACGTTCACATAGTGAGTGTTTTGCTCTTATTCCCTGGGGCTGCTTCACCTCTCGCACACACAGTGGACTAAAAAGGCCGTCTTAAACTGTGCCGCAAGCAGGTCTAACTCCCCATAAATCAAACCACATCATTTTCATTTTCAGCCAGCTAGGCAAAAACCTGGGCTGGACCTATAGGTCACCTGGCAGGCATAAACGTTCTCTTCCACACCGCTGCTGAGAGCTGAAACAGCACTTGTGCTGCAAAAGCCCATTCGTTTTCCTCAAACAGTTAGAGGACAATATTTGCTCTGATTCATTTGAGATGCAAGAGTACATGCAAAAGTCAGCCAAGAAAATTGCAAAAAACTTCATCTTGGCCAGCAAAAAAACACTGTAACACAAAAAACATTTACACAAAAAAGCCATACAAATTTCATATGAGAACTGTCTAAAACTCAGTCATGACGTGATCACACATACTATGGCAACGCATTTTAGCACCAGTGCTACCTTCTTAAAAAACTCTGGAAAATCCATCTTCCTTGACATGAAGAGTTATGACAATGATTGATCAGCTTCTTCTACAGACCACTGTTAAAAGCACTGACCAAAAAAATCTATAGGACAATAAAGTTGTTTAAACTTCTGAACGGTTTGAACACTGATGAGTGACAACATCTTGTCTCTTGTTTCTTGGGCAGTGGTGGTCTAGTGGTTAGGACATTGTCCTTGTGAACCAAAGGTCGCAGGTTCAAGTTCCAGCCCGAGCACCATTGAGGTACCCAATGACAAATAGTCACTTTCACTTCACCTAAGATCTGCAAGAACAATGGTGAGTACTGTTGTCTATAAAAACGGATAAAATGTAGTTAACATTCAAGCTTCAGAAATGTAGCTACTACTTTTTTTACTTTTCAGCTTATTTCTACAGATAAAAGCTTTTCTAAGGTTTTTTGTGCATGAAACTCGTTTTTCGAAAGCATTTTGTGTTTTTGAAGTGTGAATTATTCTTCTGTTTGTTTCTCTGGCTGTACTACTGGATTTCAGTTCTTGGGTTTGGTCTTTTGATATCTGTTAACCTGTTATTTATGGCATTTCCATACTTGAAAGATAATGTACAGTGGAGGAAATAATTATTTGACCCCTTACTGATTTTGTAAGTTTGTCCAATGACAAAGAAATGAAAAGTCTCA
>JBBPDA010047423.1:0-14017 GCA_037974385.1 Arnoldichthys spilopterus
ATGGGTTAAATGCAGAGGTTGCATTTCGTTGTGGTGCTTGAGTGTGTTCACAATGACAAATAGTCACTTCACTTTGTTTTGGGGGAGGCAGATCTTAAAAGTGAAGTGAAAGTGACTACTTTGTGTAGCGGGACGGTACCTTGCTCAAGGGTACCTCAGTAGTGCCCAGGGACTCGAACCTGACACCTTCAGGTCTCAAAGGCAGTGTCCTAACCACTAGGCCACCACTGCCCATGTTGGAATCTAGATCTGAATTTTAAGCCATGTTTTATTTTTTATTTCTGTATTGTTTTTTTTATTTGTAATTTGGCTCATTAATGAACATATTGCTGAGTTATAGTGCCCTTGCAAACATGTACCCTCATATGTACCCTCGACTTGTCACATACCAGTAGTTCATTGTTAAACTACTGCCCCACTCCATTCATTTCAACATGTAAAAATCACGATGCAATCTCCTTTCCAAAGTCACATATTTTAAAATGGTACCTAACTGCAGTGCGGCAGTAAAATAGAAGTGACACCAGCAAATTGTATTTGGTCTGTAGAGTTCCATCCTGCTCCTGCACGGCAGATTTAATGAAAGGTCTGGAATTTGGTTACACTGGGAAGATCTGTGGACAAGTTAGTCTTTAAAACAGAAGCGAAATGATTCAGACCCTCACGAGGGCACTGGAAGTGGAAAATAGCACTTGGTAAATTAGACCTTATATAGAAACATTCAGTCCATTATACTGATGTACCATGATCAACCAAGGTCTTTAAACTTGACATCATGACTAATGACTTACATGGGTAATGCTGTAGACTCTGCATGATTTCTGCCAAATAGATGCAGTCTTGCAAAACTTTACTAGGAACTCTTAGCTCAGTCTTTAAAAGGCCAGAGCAGAACCGAACCTACTTACACTTCTTCTTTCTTTCTTTCATTCATTCTTTCTTATTTTTTCCCCAATTTTCTCCACACTTTCAGTTCCACCCTCTAGTTAAGACTCCCCCGAACACGAACACTACCACTACCGCTGACAGCAGGAAGCCAAGCATGCATTTCCTCCGAGTCACCTTCGAGTCACCTGCCGCTAATGCAATGCCATTGGACAGCTTAGCGTGTTTGGAGGAGAACGATATCTGCCAAATCTGTTACATCAGCCTACACACTCCATTGTGCTAAGTGATGGGGAGACGACTTTAATAATGCACTTCTATAACCTAATTCTTATGCTGTATTCACTTCTTAGCAATGGATATTGTTCTATTGTTATTGTCCCATCAGCTCCAGGCATTGTTCTCTGATGTTGTATGGAGATTTTTAATAGCTAAGGTAGAAATGATTTCTAGCAGTTGGAACAATTTTTTTTAAAGCAACTTCATAGGAGTTAAACATATCCCAATTTTAATTGTAGAATAGAGTTTCAGGGTTAAAGTTAACGACGGCTATGTAATAATTAATTGTTTCCCTCAAAAATTAATGTCCAACCCATATTAATGTCATATTTATGCAGAAATATAGAAAATTCACAAAGGGTTCACAAACCTTTAAGCACCACTGTACAAAAATTACATTTACAGAGAACTGAGATAATGGAATATGAATATGGCATGAATGTTTGGGAAAATATGTTTTTTTTAGTATTTTTTTGCACTGTAGAGGTCAGCACTGTTGTCCCATAATTTACACATTTAAGCTGCACTGCATGAAACAAATGAAAGTTGTTGTAAGACAAACATTTCTCACACTATGGTCAAAAAAGACTGGAAAAAGAGAAAAGTCAGGAGATGCAGTTTTAAATAGCAACTAATAACACGTTTGGGTTCATAAGTAGATATAGAGTTTGTTTTTTTGTAATTTGCTCTTCCCCTTCTACTTTTACATCTGAACTAAAGACTTACCTTTCCAATTACAACTTTTCTGCTTCTAATTCCATCCATCCATCCATTTTCTAAACAACAATGGCCGATGGCGCGCAGAGTCATGTGTGGAGCTAATTCAGTTCCATGAACAGTCAAGATGCGATTTATGACAACAAACCTCGTCACACATCTCAGAGTAAATCAGAACACAGAATATGATGAGCTTATGGCGCTGTCCAGGTACAAAGGGAGGAAATGTGGAGCTTATGACCACGTAGCGAAGTTGCTGAGTCTTGGGAAAGTGACTACTGGGCTCAGGTGTCTGTGTTGATGTTTAAACAGGAGACAATGATTAGTGGTCTGACAAGATATACATGTTCAAATAGCGACAATGAACATGAAAGCATGTAATATTATAAGAGATAATGCTTTCCAATAAGCTGGTGTACACCATCCTTAAAGCTATTCAGTTTCCTTAGGAGAAACAATCGTTGAGTTGCCTTTTTAAAAATACAATCCAAGTGCTAAGCTTCTGGGTTTGCATGGTTGGTCCACCGCCTTAACCACCATTTATTACTGTTTTCACAGATAAAAACCTGTGTTCAGAAAAGCAGAAAAACAAATAAGTTGTGACAGCCAACTTTGGTAAAAAAAAAAACAAACAAAAAAAAAACCCACTATTGAAGCGTACAAAACAGCCGTGTACCTTTCATAACGACAGGTCCTGACAGGGGGAAAGGACACCGGGAATTCCCGCGTCTTTTGTGCGGATCGATACTGAAATATCGATACCTCCGATACCAAATATATATGTCCTTGAAGCAATTCACATATTAAAATATCGATATTTTACTAATTTGGGGATAGATGTGTAGTTCATAATGAACAGAAACACAGTGGAAAGCTACTACAATGTCGCGATCTCGTCCAAATGACACCCAGTTGGTGGGAACTACTTCTTCTTCCGCCTGTCAGTCAAGTGCGAAATGCGACTGTATGACCCCGTGGGCGTCGCAGCGCCGGCTCTGACGCTCACTCAGTTGACAACAATGGCCGAGGGCGCGTAGAGTGTGTGGAGCTAGTTCAGTTCCACAAACAGCCAAGATGCGGTTTGTGACCACAAACCTCGTCAAACACCTCAGAGCAAATCAGAACACATAATATGATGAGTTTATGGCGCTGTCCAGGTACAGGGGGAGGAAATGTGGAGCTTATGGTCACGTAGCGATGTTGCTGAGTCTTGAGAAAGTGACTGACGTCTGTCTACTGGGCTCAGGTGTCTGTGTTGATGTTTAAACAGGAGACGATGATGATAAGTGATATGACAAGATATACATGTTCAAATAGCGGCAATAAACATGAAACGTTTAGTTTTTTCCTGTATGATAATTCTTCATAGTTCAACATTGGTAATTAATCTGATGTCTTGTTTTTATTATGAACCTATATTTTGAAATACACTATTTTTATTTTTACTATTTATATTGTAAAAAGTATCGGTATCGGATGAGTATTTAGCTTTACTCGGTATCAGATCGGAAAGGAAATCAGTGCTATAGCGCATCACTACTTTTGGGTGCGATCTGCGCATGTGCTAACGGGTACAGCGCTTCATGCAGTGACTTAACGAGTGTAGTGGAAGCAACAAGAACTATGAAGGTGTGTCAGCTGAATGAGATTAGTTTACACTACAACAGTACAGACTAATCAATTATCTGAGAAACACATCTCAGGTGAAGAACAGCTGAGATTACAAATAAATAAAATATTTTTAAAATATAATGAATTTTTTAAAAAACAATTTTACTTTTAATGTCTTATTTTAAATAATTACAGCCCCACAGCCTCTGTGTACAGCTGCTGCATATAAATATCAAGCAAACACATTAGAAAATTGACGTTTTTCGGCTTGGATTGTTGTTCTGATAACAGTAGCACAAAATGAACCAAACAATGAATGAAACTCATCATCTTTGTCATTTGAGCCTCATTTCAGCACAGACAGGCCTCTTTAACTATACAAACTACTCAGTGCATAAGGATATAGTGAAAAATACACATTGTTGTTATGGAAATTGTGATTTTTCTACCAGCTTCTGAAGTGCTGGACTGTAACAGTGTATTAACGATTTACACACACTGATACAGATTTATTTGAAATAGAGTAAAAAACTGTAGTTTTGGGTTTTCCAAAAATGTTTCATAAACAATATATATCCGTTTACTCTGTAAAAATCTATGTTCTATTATTAATTATTGTTCTATTATATTTTATATAATTTGAACAAAAACAATTACATTATAAAATACACAATTTGTATTTTTGTTCACTGTTTATTCTTTATTATTTATTGTATTAATATTGTATGTATTGTTTATTTTTTAAATACTATTAATGCTCAATTTTATATATTTTTAATAAATGAATGCTCTGTTTTTCATAATTATCCATGTTAATCTGTTATTTGTTGTAATTGTATTATTATTTTATTTTTTGTCGTTGATTTTATTGATGTTAATTAATACCAGACATCATATATTAATTAATATCATTTGTGTAATGTTTTAATTATTATTATTATTATTATTATTATTAAGAGCACATTATTCACTTCAGAGATTTGTTAATAAAAACACGTGACGGTGAAAATAATATTCAGATTTTTTCCCTTTCAAACTCGTAATGGGAAAATAATAGTATTTACTGTACAATAACGACAGACAGATTATTAATGAGCCTGACTTCTATGCAGCTACTTGCCAAAATAAATGAATGAATGAGTGAATTAAATGGTTTTATTGCCGTTTTGTTGCGTCCTGCTAGCGAATAGAACTTTAGCTACTAGTGTTGCATAGCAACGGGACTATGGAGCGCCGCAATGCCCAAAACACACTGCGCACTGTTTCCATTTCCATTTAGCAGATGCTCTTATCCAGAGCGAGGAAGAACAGTGCATTGTGGTTCATGTCTGTTCTTCTATCTGTAGGGATAAACCCATCAACAGCTAAGTCATTCTACTAAGTTACTACTCGCCAAATTACACCCCATGACAAACCCCGACAGCCCTGTAAACCCAACAGACAATAAAGTATATAAGACGCATATGCACAGATCAACCATAGCATTATCGCCACTGACAGCTAAAATCAATAACATTGACTCTCTGGTTATTTCATTACAATAACACATGTCAGGGGTGGGATATATCTGGCAGCAAGTGAACAGTCAGTTCTTGAAGTTGATGTGCTGGAAGCAGGTTAAATGTGTGAGCGTAAGGATCGTGAGCCATTTTGTCCAAGGCGGCCACCATCATTTCCACCTTGCGGATCAAGGTCTTGTTTACTTCTTCCTGGATCAGCCGTCTTGCTTTAGCTCTGAGCAGCTGATACCGAGCTTTGCGCTCAGCCTTTTCCACCGTCAACGACTCTTCTGTCATGCTCTCGGGAAAAATGGTCGGGAGTAAGTATCTGAGTCTCTTTGACAAGGGCCTTATTGCGATGTCCTAGTCGACTGAGTCAGAGCATCTCCATAACAGCAGGTCTTGTGGAATGTCCCAGCTGTACAGTACAACCTATCAAATGTGACCCAATTAAGGACAAGTGATGAATCAGTAACACTGATGCATGTGGGGAGTGAAGGCTAGCCTGTCTGGTCTGATCCCACAGAAGAGCTACTGGGGTTTAAAAAGTGATGCTGACTCTGATAGAAAGGGGTCAGAACACACAGTGCACCGTAGTCAGAGCTGTATCAGCAGCAGGAGGTGAACGCTCGCCCATTTTTTCTGCTTCCAACACATTAACTTTAAGAACTGGCTGTTCACTTGCTGCCTAATATGTCCCACTCCCCTGACAGGTGACCCTGTAGTGAAATGAGAAGGTTGTCAATGTGATTCACTGCACCTGTCAGTGGTGTTAATGTTATGGCTGATCATCCTGCAGAGCTAAACCTGCAGTGAACAATGGAGCTGTATGTGAAGAGACCTGTAATCACCTAAACCGCTGCTGAGGATTCCCACATTAATGCATGATGCCGTAAATCTCACACAGTCTCTAAACAGATCCTCCATCATGCAAAGGAACTTCATTAATGCACCAAATGATATTATTAATTAACAGAATGAGTTGAGAGGACATTTCATGTTAATGTTTTTAATCTTTACCTAAAGCTAAATTTCAGTGTTAAATGTGTGACTTGCTTCAGTTTCCTCCTACAGTCCAAAGGCTTCAGTAGTTTGATTGGATGCTCTAAATTGCCCGTAGGTGAGAGTGTGAGTGGTCGTCTGTCTCTGTGTTGCCCTGTGATAGGTTGAGCCTCCTGTCCTGGGTGAACCCCGCCTTGGGCCTATAGTCAGATGGGATTGGCTCCAGCTTCCCCATGACCCAAAATGGAAGAAGCGGTTTAGGAAATAGATGGACGCATGCACGACTTTAATGTATCTTTTACATCATTTTCTTTATGCCCCGGATATTAGTTCATACAGTGAAAGTGATTATTTGTCATTGTGAACACACCCAAGCACCACAACGAAATATGACCTCTGCATTAAACCCATCAAGTGGGCAGCTACCAACAGCGCCCAGGGAGCAGTGTAGCGGGAGGGTACCTTACTCAAGGGAACCTCAGTAGTGCCCAGGCCGGGACTTGAACCTACAACCTTCAGGTAGCAATGTCCTAGCCACTAGGCCTCCACTGCCACTTCATATAGTAGCTCCTCATATTTCATTTATTTTTCTCTTCGTCTTTCTGTCGCTTTTACTTCCTGCCTTTGTTTTGTTCGTTCTTTCGCGTGTCTTGTTGAATGAAAATGTACATGTGCGAGCCAGTCTCATGAACGGTGCTATAAAACTTTCCTAAAACCGTCTTCCTGTCTGTTTGACCTCAAGCTTCTGAAGGTTTATTGACTTCCTGGCCAAATGGAAACCAGTGACTTGGCATGCAACTGCTCCAATTGACACTAATCACATATTTTAAAGCCCCAATCAGCAATAACCATAGGCGCCAATTTTCAGCACCAGCACAGCCTGCAGAATAGCACCGGTGCAACTAATAAAAATGATTTTTGTCAGCAAACTCTGTTGGCAGACACTGACCTGGACTGCAGTTGTGTTGGCCTGGTTACTGACCAAGGGGTTGAAGTGTCTTAGAGGAAAAAGTGCACTGTAAAAGACCAAAAATAAGTATTCAGGCCCTTTTTGTTTTTTAATACACTTTCAATGCATTTATCCATACACTGATCAGCCATAACATTAACACCACTGACATGTGAAGTGAGTAACATTAACTTGTCATTTCATTACATTGGCACCTGTCAGGGGGGTGGCATATATTAGGCACCAAGTGAACCGTCACTTCTGGAAGCTGAAGTGCTGGAAGCAGGAGCGTAAGGATCTGAGACACTTAGACAAGTGATGGCTAGATGCATCAGAGCATCTCCAAAACGGCAGGTCTTGTGGAGCGTTCCAGACTAGATAGTACCCACCAAAATTGTTCCAACTGGTGAATGGGCAACAGGGTCATGGACACCCAAGGCTCACTGATGCATCAGAGCACAGAGGTTGCTAGACTTGCTACTGTCAGTGTCTATGTGTTGCATTGGTATGGGTTGAGCCTCCTGTCCTGGGTGAACCCTGCCTTGGACCCATCGGCTGGGATTAGGTCCAGCTTCCCCGAGACCCAACAGAAGAAGCCGTTTAGAAAATGGACGGATGGATAAAATAATTTATAAAATCATACTTCCAGCTTAGTGGAGTTCAACCATCATGGATAAATGGCGGTCAACAAGGTCTTTCAAATGGACATCCTTCCTTTCCAAAGCCTAACATTCAACCCTTAGTAGCCAAACTTGTCAAAAGTGATATTTGTGTATATTGCTTATCATGCTGTCATACATCCATTTTTACACAACATTTTCTAAACCCCTTCTTCCATTTCCAGGTCGCAGGGAAGCTGGAGCCAATCCCAGCTGACTATGGGCCTAAGGCGGGGTTCACCCAGGACAGGAGGCTCAACCCATCGCAGGGCAACACACAGACAGACAGACAACCATTCATCTACACATTAACACCCACGAGCAATTTTAGAGCATCCAGTCAACCTACTGCAGCCTTTGGACTGTGGGAGGAAACGGGCGCGAACACGGGGAGAGCTCGCAAACTCCACACAGATCGACCCTGTGGCCGACCCGGAGATAAATCCCAGGACCATCCTGCTGTGAGGCTACAGCACTAACCACTGCACCACAGTGCCGCCTGCTGTTACACAGTCAAGCTGAATTTAATAGGCTGATATTTGTTGCCGTTTTCAATAAATCTTCTATTCTGCCATAGACGGTGGTCAGTTGTGTGGGCCAAGGGCTGTCACAGGCTGAAAACCTCAGTTGAAGATCATTGAGGCTCACAAAACAAACGGCTTCTTGTAAACGACGAGCCTTTCCTTCTCACTCTCTCATCTGTACATAAGCTGCACGGCTGCAGGGAAGGAATTCCTCAGGTCCAAACCTGGCAGCCCATACCTTTGGCATGCCCACGTGCACACACACACACACACACACACACACACACCAGTGAAAAGCCCCATTAGCTATATTAAGAGCAGATGACGAGGGAATGGCTGTATGGTTCAGAGCAGGATCTTTAACACTTTTTTGCTAGCCTTTACTTAGCAGTGGGACGCCAAATAAACTTACAGGAAAATGATTTGAGTCACAGTTTTCCATCATAAAGAAAACCCCTAGTTTACTGTAACCTCCTGATCTTGCCTGGAAACCCAGTGGGGGCAAACCCTCACACACAGTTATATGGAAATGGATGCTGGCAAGTAGAGACAGACAGAGATAGACTCTTCATTGATCCAGAGGGAAATGTAGGTGTCAATACAAATATACAAATTATTATACAAATACACAATATAAATAACATTCAGCAGGTACAGGCTGCCAAATGCAGTCCTAATACACTGGAGTTCGAATCTTACAGCCAAATGCAGGGGCACCACTTTGCTGTACCCTCATAAAGCATTTATACATGGTTTAAAATCTGGCAATTAGGCTGTAAAGAGTTTTTAAGTCATTAGATAAATAGGGCAACAATGACATGTTGCTTGCCAAATAGTGAGCCTTCATCAATATATGACAACTTGTTATAACTACTTCTGCTTATCGTCCCGCTACACTAATCCCCAGGCACTGTTGGTAGCTGCCCACTGCTCATGTGATGGGTTAAATGTAGAGGTCACATTTGTTTGTGGTGTATGTTGTGTGTGATTGAGTGTGTTCACAATGACAAATGAGTCACTATTCACTTCTCACAAGGAGCAACAAGCAGCTATCAACAGCACCCGGGGAGCAGTGTAGTGGGACGGTACCTTGCTCCAGGGAACCTCAGTGATACCTGGGCCGGGACTTGAACCTGTAACCGTCCGATCACATGGGCAAGTCTCTGATCACTAGGCCACCACTGCACTTTCAAAAGAAATCCAAAAAACATATTTTTGTTCACTTTCTCCCAGCGGGGAGAACGGAATCCTGAGCGTCCGGCCACCTTTTTCTTTGTTTATCCGTGGATTATTGGGAAGTTTATTTTCTCCGCTCTCATTTCCCGAACGGCTCGTCTGTTAGCAGCTTTAACTCACCTCCTCTGCCAGAACTTACAGCTCTACTGGAGAGATTTTCTCCTTTCTCCGTTTTCCTGCAGCTGGCCGAAACGTGCTCCGAGTGCATCTCCTGTACAGTATTTTCTAGCGCCTCCGGTGTTCAGATCAGCCGGTTTGCACCTGACGTCACCAAAAGTGCATGTCCGAGTAAATCAGGTGCAAACTAAAGCCAGATGTGCTCACTGATGTTCAGCTTTTTCACACTTCTTAGTCAATCTGGCTCTGGGTGTAATTCCAAATTATTTCTATTAAAACAATGATTTTTTTTTCCTCTTCTGAGAACTTTACAATCACAAAGCTTTGAATTATTAATGATGTTACTGATTCCATTTTTGGGTTTCATTTCATTCTGTTGGTTCACCTCCTGGGCTGCTCTCCTCTTCCTCACACTCTCTCACTTTTGGGCATAATCATGTTGTTTTAGATTGACATGATTCATTTCCTATCCTGATAGATGCTGGATGTACCGAGAAGTTCCACAGCGGTTCTACCGGGTGATACTGATGATGATGGTGATACTTGCTATCCGAGTTTTTGCTAAGCTTTTTCTGCTAAAGTCATCTCGGCAGAGCAGCAACTTCTTAAGCAGAAAGTTTTGTTTATTCTAACATTACCTTAAGACATGATCACTGTAATGTCCTGCTGTCAGGATGTTCCAATAGGAACCTAAACAAATGTAGCTAGTCCAGACAATGGCAGCTAGAACCTCCCCTAGATCCAGGAAATATGACAGCATTAGCCCAACAATATCAAGGCTACATTGGGTTTCTGGTCAAATTCCTGTTGGTGCAGTGGTTAGTGCTGTCGCCTCACAGCGAGAAGGTCCTGGGTTCGATCCCTGGGTCGAGTTTGCAAGCTCTCCCCATGTTTGCATGGGTTTCCTCTGGCTTCTCCAGTTTCCTCCCACAGTCCAAAGGCTGCAGTAGGTTGACTAGATGCTCTAAATTGCCCGTAGGTGTGAGTGTGTGTATGAATGGTCATCTATCTATTTTTTGCCCTGCGATGGTTTGAGCCTCCTGTCCTGGGTGAACCCCGCCTTAGGCCCACAGTCATCTGGGATTCCCCGTGACCCGGAAATGGAAGAAACGGATGAATGGATGGGATATGAAGCCTTCCCTGCACGATCTCACACCCAGGTACCTCTGTGAACGTTTCTCCTATTACAAACTTTCGTGCTTACCTGGGTCACAAGGTCCTGCTGTTTACTGGTTCCCAGTGTCCTGCACACTACAGCAGTTTTTAGTTGGGCTTAAAAATGGGTTTACCCTATTTGCACTGCCCCCTGGTGACATGCCGTCACACAGAGATTGTAGAGAGTTCCAGAGTTTAGGGGGCAGTAGCACTGAATGACCGGCCCCTCATAGTGCATAGATAGTACAAGGGACTATTAAGAGATTGTTGCTAGAAGACCTCACAGAACAAGAGGCTGAGTAAGGCACAAGATCACGGAGGTAGAGAGAAGTAAAAGAAAACAATATAGAGAGAAACTGGCTGATGATCAGCACTAAAAAACAAACCAATGGAATGAACCTACTTTATTTATTTGTAGATAACAATGGCTATATGTACTGACTCTATTGCACCTGTATGGTAAAGCTGGGCACAGTCTTTTACGATCTTGACTATGACAATGTATAAGGTTCGATGGTCTTGTATTTTATTGGAGTCCACCTGCGGCTTCACTTCGGACTGTTACTCATTCTGTGGTGCTCCGCCATTCCTTCAGCACTTCATGGTGGAGCGAAGGATCTGGAAGGAAAGTAAGGAAGACACAAACACTGGAAAACTCCAGTCTCCAGACATTGTCTCAACTGTCCCACTTTTTTGGGTTTTCTTGTGCGTTTGACGTGATTACAGCATTCCTTCAGTGCTAACCTGCCTGCCAGTTTGACTGACCCAGACAGACTCAAAGCACTATGACCAACTTGGGTCTACTACCAGGACAGGAAGCTCAGGCCAAGAAAAAAATCTCCAAAACGGTATCTTTACAAAAGAAGCCAAACACGATCCTGTATTCTAACGTAAGTTAATGGAAGAACATTTAAGAACAAGTGATTTTGGAGCATTTCTGTTGGCCTGTTTACATGTACACAATGTAAAGGCAGCTGCTGTGTTGTTCAGTCCAGTCTGAGGCTTCAAAAGCTCCTCAGTACTCCGCTCAACCTTAAAAGTGTCTGAAGTGAAAGTGACTATTTGTGAACATACTCTATCACATGAAGTGCACCACAACGTAATGTGACCTCTGCATTTAACCCATCCATACGTGAAGCAGTGGGCAGCTACCAGCAGCACCTGGGAAGTAGTGTAGCAGGTCAGTACCTTGCTCAGGTACCTCAGACTCGGTCAGGACTTGACCTTGTAATGCTTTCAGCCGTTTTAGTAGGTACTAACCAGTGCGCTGTCTAGCCATTACAATTTGGTCCTTGCCAATGTGGCTCAGATCCTTACATTTGCCCATCTTTCCTGGTTTCAACACATCAACAATAACAACTGACTGTTCACTTCTTGCCTAATATATCCCACCCCATGACAGGAGCCACTGCTATGAGAGCATCAATGTTATTCATGTCACCTGTCATTACTGGACAATGTTGTAATGAAAGTAGGGGAGTAGGCAGTGGAGGCCTAGTGGTTAGGACACTGCCCTTGGGACCTGAAGGTCACAGGTTCATGTCCCACTACTGAGGTTCCCTTGAGCAAGGTACAGTTCTGATACACTGCTCCCCGGGTGCTGTTGATAGCTCCACGTGTGCCTTTAAGTATATGTATATATACTGTATATGTGTATATATATATATATATATATATATATGTATGTGTGTGTATATGTTGAGGCCCTTCCCTCAAGTATGGGAATAAATCATGTCATTACGTGAAAGTGCAGGAGGCCTCAGGGTTCCTGTGAACTTGCTCCATACTAGCCCAGTTGGCCTGTTTCACCAACAGTACCTCATGCACAGTGCCGGTCATCCCTGAGGCCTACAGCAGAAGCCATATGACACAGGATTTACCATGAGTATGGTTCTCATATTTAATGAGTGGAAAATAGGACTGCGGGCCTTGTTTATGTAGCTCGGCTGGAAAGTATTCGGCAGCCCCTCCAGCTATTAGCGCAGCCTCATACCAAGAGTAATAAAGATAGTGTGCAAGAAAGGGGGGATGCGACGTCTCCGTATGAATGAGAGCATTGAGAGGGATGGCAGTGAGTTTCAGACAACGAGGCCTATAAAGATGCAAACGACTCTGGGATGTCGTGCCACAAATGATGCAAAAGAGGCATTCGCGCGAAGGCCACATGAAAACATCACTGTTAATATGTCGAGAGGCATTTTGAAGTCGATTAATAAGCTTTTTAGGAAAAGCATGAAGATAAACTGTAGTAAACCAGGAATCGTATGACATAACAGCCAGTGGGGAAGCTAATAAATCCGATCTGCGTTGCAGATGAGGACTTTATTGTCTTTTCCTCAGTCGAAAGAACGATGACGAGTCTTGAAAGTGTTAGCTATGCTTGTGCTGCAGGCAGGATTACCTGACATGGATGAACATTTCTGGGTTCACTGACGTTACACATAGGCTCATGGCCATAACAGACTGACAGGTCACGTTTGGTATGGTAATGCATGTACCTTTTTTCCAGAATTGCTCTACCTAGTGGAACCATGATGTTATGACAAGCAGTGGAATCACGAGTGACCTGAAGGTCAACCAGGTAAAGGGCTGCTGTTAGGGACGTTTCCGTAAAATATTACCTCATTGATTTTTTTTATGTAAAGCTTCTGAAATGCCAGTGTTCGGATTTCAAAGAGGTACATTACATCAGCGTGTGGACTAGCTATGATCTAAAGCATTAAGAGCAGAACAGAAGCACATGTTTTTGTGAGACTTTTTGTGCAAATGAGCACAACAGCACACCACTATTCCCAGTATAGTGTTCCCAGCCTTGCCCGAGACATGAGCTCAGATCAGCAACAGATCCCCAAGTGGAATCTAACAATAGTCATATGTAATAAAGGAAATGCCACTCAAACCTTCTGATCTGTGCTGTAAACCAGGGGTGCCCCATCCTGCTTCCTACCACACTGGTGAATTCAGATCTAACACCTGGCTCCTATATTCAGATGCCCCTGCAGGCATTCGACACCTGGATCAGGTGTTTTAGGTTATGACTAGAGCCAAACGCAGCAGGGCGGTAGATCTCTAAGACCAGATTGGGCCCCCTCCTGTAGACATGCAGTAATATATGTAAAGTATGTTTTTGTCCTTACTGGAGATGGTAGACAGACAGACAGACAGACAGACAGATAGACAGACAGACAGACAGACAGACAGACAGACAGATAGCTAGACAGACAGACAGACAGACCAACAGACAGACAGACCGACAGACAGACAGACAGACAGATAGATAGATAGATAGATAGATAGATAGATAGAGAGATAGATAGAGATAGAGAGATAGATAGATAGATAGATAGATAGATAGATAGATAGATAGATAGATAGATAGATAGA